>VZTH01001273.1:0-48356 GCA_013397815.1 Aleadryas rufinucha
TTTCTTACCCCTCCCGGCCTCCTCCGCGAAGGGAGAGGTGTGCTCGGGCTTCTCTGCTGCGGGAGAAGGTCTATGGTGATAGCACGGGGGGGGTGAGGGCTGAGGAGGGGTCTCGCCGCCGCCCCCGCCGCCGCTGAGGAGGAGGAGAGGGAGGAGGAAGAGGCGAGGCACGGCACCATTTGCTGCTCCCTGCCCCAGCCATGGAGAACGCGCACACAAAGACTGTGGAGGAAGTTTTGGCTTATTTCGGCGTCAACGAGAGCACCGGGCTCAGCCTCGAGCAAGTGAAGAAGCTGAAGGAGAAATGGGGTTCCAACGGTAGGTGAGGCAGCCCCGGCGCGGGGATGCTGCCGCCGGCGCTCGCCCTCTTCCCCCTCTGCTCCCTCTCCGAGCCCTCTCTCTGCTCCCTCATCCTTGCCGGGGCCCTGTGCGAGGCCTAACGCGTGTGCACTGGCAAAGCCGGCATCTCTTCCAGGACCCGGAATAGGAGCGAGGGAGAGAAGATGGCTGACTTGAACTCCACCTCGTGGGTTTCTTTCAATCCCGAGCTCGCAGGGCTGCTCTGGGGAGGAGGGTGTCACCTCCGTTCCCTTTCACCCTAACGGTGGGAGATCTTCCTCCATTCTGAAATGAAGCGCTTTGGGGTTTAGGATTTGCCTTTTTTTTTTTTTTTTTTGGCCGTCTTGACCTTCATTTTCCCCAGCTTTTTAGCGCCTTTCAGCCCCTTATTTTATATTCTTCTCTCCAGTCGGGACACAAAATTCAGTCGATTTTTTTTTTTAATCCTTACTGCTTGGCTGTCCTAGTCCCTTCTGAACTCCCTTGCCGCTGTGTAAAAATGAAAATCTATGAGAAGATTACACGATGGAGGTGGTTTTTTAGCTTTAACACTGCTTTTATGCCTCTTGGATTACTAAATCTAGTTGCAGGGACATAAAGGGGAGAGCAGAAATAAGGACATACCCTTAAAATGGAGGAAAGAATCTGAAATATTTTGAACCAAGTTTGATGGTTTGTGGGGGTTTTTTTTTAAGTGAATGTGGAGGAAAAGCTTTGTCAGAAAGCGTTTGAAAAGCGTTTTGAGCCTTTGACCCTTTGTGTGCAGCAACAGCAGAAGTCCCACAGCTGGCTGGAGTGATGACTTGGCTGAATTATAACCCTTGGCACATGCCCGCGAACCTTTTTATGTGTCTTAAAATGCAAAACTCTCAGGCCCATTCACATACTCTGGTGAAAAGAGCCGCCTTAGTGGGGCTTTCAGTATGTCTGTCAAATCCAACCCAGCTGAGTGTGCAATTCAGGAACAGTATCTGGTGTGGATGCCTGATAATGCTCTAATGTGTTTCTTCAATGATTTCTTTTCTTTGACATGCTTCCTGGAAAAATCTTGCACTGACAGAGCTACCGGCAGAGGAAGGTGAGCATGGTTATGAAATCTTCTGCTAATTCCTGTTAATTCATTTTTTAAAACGTGCATGACTCAATGGCTTTGTTACACATTGCAGGAAAAACCTTACTCGAGCTCGTGATTGAACAATTTGAAGACTTACTAGTTAGAATTTTGTTGCTGGCCGCTTGCATATCTTTTGTAAGTATGATTTATTTACTTTTTTTCATTTCATAGGGTTCTGTGTGGCAGAATGACATATTCCAATGTATGTGAGCTGTACATACTGGGATTATTCTTTCTCGCTGGGTAGAAGTATAAGATGCAAGATTGCTGCCTCTTAAATTAGTTCCTTGTGACGAGGTTTCTGTATGCTAGCCAGCGAAAATTTCAGGGAGTCTTTCATTGCATGAGTCACAAGTACATCACAACACTAGACAGGTATTTTAAAAAGTGTTTCTCATTCAACCCAGTTTGCTTATTTGAGGTGGGATTTCCCAATGCTGCTGTTGGCTTTGAAAACTAACCTTGAGTAAGTAAGCGTTTAACTGGACATTCTTCTTGCCTTTGGGTTAATCTTTATCAAGCTCGATGTAGAATCATTGGAAGACATTTTTGGATGCAATGCAGACTGGAAATAGAATCTACATGGCGAATATTCCAGTTGCCTTCCCTTCCTGATAATAGCAAGGTGACAGTTGTTGCTTTTGACAGTGACAAGAATGTTGACGGCTGTGATGGCACCACGGTTGACCAAATTTGGTAACTGACCTTTGGATAGTCAAGTCATTAAATGGACATCTTGCTTTGCATACAGGACTAAAAGAACAAGAACATTTTAAACTTTTTTTTTTCCTAAAAAAAGCACGATTAGGCAATCTTCCTACATTATGTGTAAAGCGTATGTGCTTGCTGAAAAACTGGACAACGGAGTGAAGGCTCAGTCGAGAAGGAAGGTGAAGGCTATGTTTCTTGGGGAGCTGGACAACAGAAACAAAAGCTTGCAGAGTATTAAATTGTTTAGGTAGGGAGTAAAAGTTTACAGTAGACTTTGCCCTGGAGTTGTAATTAACTACTTGAAAAAAAAAAATGCTGCAGCTCTTGGGGGGAGTGGAAATTGTGGTGACTCTTTAGCTAAGGGCAAGCTAATTAGGATGGGCAGAGGAGAATGTGCTCTGGAGCTGTTGTGTGTGGTGGGGGAAGGGTTGCCCTGGTGCTGCGGTTTGTGCTGTGCTGGGGATCCGCTCTCCCCACACTGACACCTTCCAGAGGGCTCTGGCTTTGGGTCTGTACTTCACCAGTACCAGCTGAGCAGTGACTGGTGATGTCAGTCTTGACCATGGAGACAGATATGCTTCACTCACTCCTCTTTTTCCTGGAGAGGAAATCAGCCTGGCTGTTGAAAATTGAATAAACAGTCATTCAAAAGCTTTTTATTTTCTTTCCCCCTTCTCTTTCCCCTTCTCACCTAGAGGATGAGAAGGGGATGTCTTTTTGTTCCTGGAAAGTCAGGAGTGTTTCTGTCATCTCCTGAGACAAATGACAGTGCAGAAGTTTGTTAGCCTTCTGTGCCAAAGTACATTAGTTGTTTTTATTATAAACAAGTAAGTGAAAAATCAGATTCACCAAACGAAAGCTTTCGTTGCCGAGTCTGAGTAAGTACGAGGCCAGACTGACAGAGGTCATAGAACATACACTGCTGAGTCCTCTTGGAAAACTTGATTAGTAGCTGAATTCAGTTGCTTTTTTCAGTATGGTTAATTTTCCTATCTAATTAAGAGGAGACTGGAGTCTAATGGAGTGTGGGATAGATCTGGGTTCTCTGCTTCTGTGCAGCTGACATGGTACATGACCTTGGGCTACTACTCTGCCTTTTCTGTCTCCTTTTTTAGAGTTACAGAGACTCACTAAATTGAGGTTAGAAGTAAAGATTTTTATCTGATGAAAAGTAAGAAAACCCTAGATATATTATAATTTTGGTACTTTAAAAGCTCTTCCCCTTTGTGTTTGTTTCTGGTGTTATCTTTGCTCAGAAGGTGATTGTGGTGTCTGTTTTTCTTAGGTTTTAACACTTTTTCTTGATGAAAGCATAATACAGACTTTTGTAGTAACTGTAAAGCGCTGTTGGATATGTTGATACAAGGATTGCATTACTGCAAAAATAGGATGTAATTACATCACCTAAATTCTGGTGTTCTTTACCAGCTGCACACTGTCAGTTTAAAAAAAATGAAGATTCAGGTATGAGAGAGGATCTTGAAGTATATAGATCATTTTTTTTGTGTTGAGGGAGTTTTTGTGGTAGCTGTGTTGCAATCATAAATCATATTAGTTCATTGCTGTTAGAACTGCCTGCACTGTAACACTCATGTCTAGCACTGAGACCTGCATTAGGTTTTGTGCAGGAACATCCCTTCTTATATAGAATACAAACTTCTGTGTTCAGAGTGCCTTTTGTGCCCTGTGCTCCCACTCTGCCTGTCAGGTACGTGTCAGTAAAAGAACTCAGAGCAGCAGCTCAATCTGTGTCACCCAGGCTGATTGCCGGGGTCAGATGCTGCGTGTTTGTGGGCTGTGGGTCCTGTGTCCTACATTCCAGGTCAGAACTGCTGTAAGAGATGTGCCTGGTTAGTGAAAGCCCTAAGTATGGCTTTTGAAGAGAAACAGTATAAATAATTCCTGATGGTGCGTAAATGGATGTGTGAATAGGCTTGTCTCGGTCTCCTGTTGAATCTGTGAAGAATAAACCCGTGGAGTGTATTCATGGCTTTTAATTCTTGATACTTGTGTAGCATGTGCTCAGATCCACGGTGTTTATTGAAAAGAACAGCTTGCTTTGCTGTATAAATGATTTTGACAGGTTGCAAAATGTTGACTGCATCTGATGTAGAATGATTCCTTGGTGAAGTGTGGATGCTTTAAGCAGTGGTGTGTGCAGAACTCTGCAATCTTAGCTCTGCATCACACAGTGGACTTCCTTCCACAAGGTGCTAAACTCTACCAAAACTTGAAGTATTTATACAGCATCCTAAGAGAGTTCCCTCTCCTCCTTTATTCCTTTGATTCCTAAGCTGACTTAGAAGTGAATGTCCTGACAATGTTTCCTAATAGTGGATGTCTGTGTTTAGATTAAAACAACACATTGTGCTTTAGCCCAGAGATTGTTAGAGTCTGTAAATTAGCATGAGTATAACCTAGATTGTGGTAAAAGGTGAGCAAAGGTCCTCTTGGAGGAAGTAGGATCTGTCAGTAACAGTGTTGCAGGCTTTGCCCTGAAATCACCCCAAAAGCTACCTGTTAAGGTCAGCAGCAGTGAGTGTGTGGCACAAGATAAGGTTGCTGTAGAACATGACACTGACGTGCTTTTAGCTAAACTTAGATTGCTCATTAGCACAAGGGTTAGGGGTGATAAAAATGTGAGAAGTCATTGTGATTCCATTTTATGTTGTAAAAATTAAACCATGGGTGACAGGTATCTTCCCCCCCCCCCCTTATTGCTATAATAAACAATATATTTTCAGAAATATGGAGTAATGTGTGATGGGTGCTTACAATCTGTTAACTCAGTAAAATTCTTGATTTTGTGCATATACATGTGGTCAAGATGTCTTGGTTTGTGTTTGAGATTTTTTTTTTCCCCTGACCTCCTTGTGTAGCGGACAAAAATCTCTACTGAATCATGGAACTGAAATTGGGAGGTTTTTCTTTAATGTTTCCTGGTGTTCAGTATAACTGATGTGGATGGAACAGGGATCAGGACTACTGAAATAATTTGCATCTGCTTAATTTTAAGCTAATTTGTATTGAAAAGATAAATCACTAAAAGTGGGTTTTCTAAGCAGTAGTTGATACTCTGTCCAAAACATACTAAAACTGAAATCACAGTATCCTGTGAGAAGAAAATCCTTAAAAGCAGTCCATACATTTTGTATGACCTGCTTTAATTAATCCAGGGCTTCTTTTTGTTGGGATCAGATCTTACCTCTCCCAGCTTGCTTCTAAGTTTCCATTGTCAAAGTGAAAACCAAACAAAAATCCCTGTAAGGTTGCTGACAACAAAGTGTTTGTTTTTCCTCTGTTGGTGGTGAGCGGGTACAGCCTGCTGGGCAACACAATTCTCTCTCCAAACTCCCATTCTTCAATTCTGTTGTTGTTACTTAATGATACATAGTCATCTGAGGTAACTTGTCTCCATAACTTCCCTGGCAGTAGAGATACTTCACTTGTAGAAATGGAAAAAGCTGTAAGGGCACTTGTGCTGTTTCTGCCACTTCCATCAGTGCTCACCTCATTGCTGGCCGACTTTGGCATTGTACCTCTGCCCCCTTTTTACAAATAGCCATGAAAAATAAGTGCTGTTTGCCTGTCATTGTGCATCTTTTGCCTCAGTGTCCTGCAGGTCCACCCCATTAGGCTTTGTTTAAAATAGGCTCTGCGAGCCATAGCTTCCGCAGCCCTAAAGCAAATACGCTGAATGAAAGTTGTCCTTTAAGCTGCTTATGTTGGCTGTTGATATGGGGCTTTTATGTCTTGCTGTTATTTCCCTTATATTTTTAGGCTTGCCTTTCTCTTGAGCAATTATCTTCTTCTTTTCTTATTTTTCCTGCTCTTTCTTAAATACATGGTGACTTTCCCTATTGACAGTGCTGCCTGACCAGTGCATTGGAGATCAATGACCTGGAAATTAAGCTGTTCTACATGTGAGTCTTAAAGTGATTAGGGCTGAAACATGGTGGGGCCCTTCTGAGTAGAAATTTTTTTTTAAAAAAATGAGATCTCTCACTGTAAACCTCTCCAGGGTCTTAAAAGTGTGCTAGTGGAAACTTTCTGACAAGGACTCAGTGGCTTGGACAAGAATTGTCTAGTTTTACCAGGCCTCAGCATATGGTCTGTTATTACTTAAAATGCAGAGTTAAATACTTGTTATTGCTTGTTCTACTTCCTCTTTGTTTTTCTTGTGTTTGTTTTGTTTCTTACTTCAGGCTACTATCAAATAATAAACCTGGATCTGTTACAGAGTGTGTTGTGTACCACAAATATTCTAAATGGAGAGTTAATGTAGCTGTAGTCTGCTATAGCAAAACCAAGAACTCGCCACGTATCTGGTTATTTTATGTCTATATTTACTAAATTGTTCTAGAACTAGAGCTTGGATTGTTCCACTGATAGTAATTGGGTAGAAACTTCTGGAGGGAGAAATGTGTATTGCTGGCTTGCAGGGTTAACTACATACTTCATTTTAGTCTTGTCACAGATTGATAATTTCACCAAAAAGCCAGCAGTGAAGATTTAAACCATCAGACTATACTCTCAGGATCTCTAATTTGAGTTCATCTGCTCTTTTTGAAATAATGGCTTCTTGAAAGAAAAGATCCCTTGAAAACTTAATTTTGGCTCTCCTTGACATACTTGGATCTTGCTGTCCTTGTAGCTACTTTCCTTACCTCTGGAGTTACAGCCTTTCTCAATGTTATTTTACAACACACGTGGTCTTAAATCGAAAAAGATTTTGGTTTAACGTCGCGTAAAGCAGATGTTTTATTCCAGTTAACCTTGTAGGTGCCTGCTCAGATAAGCACGTCACAAAAGAATTGAATTTTATTGGCTTTGTTTGGAAGCAAAGCGGGCTCTACAGAATTCCAATAAAGGAAGGGAGGGAAGAAACAGATACTGAAGAGTTTTTCTGGTGGCAGTGTGTGACCTTGTGTACTCTGAGAGATGTGGAAATGCACCGTCGGCCTCTCCCGGAGCTCCGCAGGCAGCAGCAGTGCTGGTGCAGAGGGGAGGCTGCCCGTGGCACAGGGTTGTGTGGAGTGAGCACAGACAGCAGGGCCTGTCCCACTGCCCCAGCAGGGCAAATGCCACGAGGTGCTCTGGGGATAGAGCAGTGGGAGGAGGGAAGAAACACCGAGGTGTGGAGAGATCCTGACTAAATCTGTTCTGCAGGGGGATTACCTTGTGGTGCCAGTTGGAACGTGGCAGTTGCATTAATCACAACCTGGATCTTACAAGTTTATCCCTTTGTAATAAAAATTTGTTGTTGCATTGGATTTGCTTGACAGTCTGTTTTCTGCTTGAGGCTTTCATGCTGCTGCTCCTTCCTTTTGACATCCTGGAGTGTCTCACAATTGAGCAATAGCTCGGAGCAGCATGTTGGTGGAATCATGGGCTTGCTTTAGTAACAGTTTGCTCGCTGCAGTCTTCTAGTGATTCAGAGTGCTGTTGCCTGACTACCAGCCCTAATTATCTCAACACGTTGTTCCTATTTACTGTCACTTTCCAGGCTTCCTGTTGCTCAACATGTTGACAAAAATGCTCTTCCTCTCTGGTCACGTTAACTTGACTTTTCATCAGTGACTCCAGCACTCTGCAGAGGCCCTGACACATTCAAGTCAAGTGAATGACAGATGCCTAAAACTGGAGTCCACTTCTAAAACAAATGAATTAAAGTAAAATCTATGTGCAGCCTTTTATGCAAGTCCTCAAGTTTGATTTACCTTTTAAAATCCAGTTTTGAGTTTTATCAGCTACTTGGTTCAGAATCCAGCTTCAGATATAACGATACCATTCACTTAGATGCTTCAATAAGACACTACTTGTATTTAAATAAGTAGATGCTTATTTTTCATCTCTACTCACTGAAAACTTGTAAAGCTGTTTTCATTTGTGTGGCTAAGTTACTGGTAAAGAGCAATTAACTTGCTTAAAATTCAGATTCTGGCAAGGTTTTAGTGTTTTGAGTAGTCAAACTAATCTGTGTCCTGTTTTATACCATAATGAAATACTTCTTTTTCATTGTCATAATGTTGTCACAACTTCTGCTTTCATTTCTGAAGCAACAGTAGCAATTGTTTCCCAGATAAATAGCTTACTCCTTTAGAAGAAGAGCGGCCTCTAAAATGAACTTTGTACTACTTTAGTAAAGATCCTTTTTCTCCTTTTCCATTGCATTTTGCCAACTCATTCATGAATTACAAAACTACAAACTTGGTAGATTGAGGGATTTCCAAAACTGCTGAAGTCTAAGCAGTTGAAACTTAGCAGGCATGAAGTTTGCAAGGTGTCTGTAAATCAATAATTTAAATCACTGTGTTTCCCTTGCAGGTCCTGGCCTGGTTTGAAGAAGGTGAAGAAACAATCACAGCATTTGTAGAGCCTTTTGTAATCTTACTTATATTAGTAGCCAATGCAATTGTGGGAGTGTGGCAGGTATGCAGAGACTTTTACAGCATCAAATCACAAATGTTTTGGGGGTTTTATGGTTTATGAGGAAGCACTTTACCCTGTAGTGTCGGGTGTTCTTATACAGCAAGTAGGATGTGTTGCTAACTTTGGATTCCTGAGAGTCAGCAAACCATAAAGCTTCTCGACACAAAGTGTTGACTTAAAGGTAAAAGGAAAGCTTCAGAAGTGTTGCCAGAAAGGCAAAATGCCCATCAGTGCGTTTGGCCACACACTGCTGAACACATGAACGAGACAGGCCAGAATAAAGGCCTGAATTCAGGCCATAAATCAGGCCTTGCAAAGCTGAGAACAATTGGATTGGTTTGCTTGGGTTTTTTTCCCAACTAAGGAACAAAGGATGGAGCACTTGTAATCTTGTTTCTTGTCTGTTTCCTCTTGAGACAACTGTTGTGTTTTAGTAAATTATTAATACTGTATTAATTCTCCCTGTTCAATCACTGTAGTACCTATTCAGTGTGCATCCAAAGGCTGCATGTCTGTCAAAAGGCACAGTTTCTTCTGAAAACATCTAAATACCATAAAACTTTCCCTACGCTGTCAGCTGTGACATTAACTTGATGCTTTTTTATAAATCATATAGACAGTAATATCATAACATAAAATAACACTTCACGAGATGCCAAAACAAAAATGTTCATATCACTTTAGTTTGCTAATTTGATCACTTTAGACAGTGAATGTTTTATTAGAGGGGGTTTTTCTCTGCAGATAAGAAATGTTCTAGGATTTTTATGGTAATTTAAATTCTTTGTATGATTGCTTGGGTTTGTTGGGGTTTTTTTTTTAAGGGAGGGTGCTAATGTGACATAATTACTTGCTGTCTTAGTGGATGAGGCTTCATGCTTAGAAAAAAAGCAGCAAACTGGTCAAAATAACAAAAATTAAGAGGAGGAGCCTGTTAAAAGATTAAACCACGTTAGAGAGGACCCTGCATGCTGGAAGAAGTGCCCTTGAGTGGTATTGCTGCACATTCCCGTGCTCTGCTTTGTGCTATCCCAAGTGAGCTGGCTGAAGAGTATTCCTCAAAATGCAGTTTTTAGCAGTACCCAGCCTGCTGCACAACCTGCTGGAGCAGGGGTGGAGGGAAGAGATAATGTCGGTCAAGGGGTGACAGCATTGCCCCCCTTAAATGACATTTTATATTCAAGTCTCCATAAAGTAATTGTGCAAGAGTTAATGTTTAACTTGAAACTCGTGAGTTGCAGTTCTGCAGTTACTGATTTTAAGCATGAAATGGAAGGTAAAGCTGTCTGTATAGTGTGAGGATTTTTCTTGTGTAGTTGTTTCCCTGTTGTAGGAAATAATCAGGGGTTTTTTTTCAGATGTAATAGTATACAAAGAATATACCTCTATGTTTATTTCTACATGCATGGAACTTCATTGTGAAAGAGCTGCTGCACAGATGAAGTGACTCATTCCTTTGTTCTAATGGGCACGGAAAATCAGTCACGGTACACAGTCTCCACCCATAAATGTATCTGTTCCTACAGGTACCAGATGTGAGCACTGAGTCATGGCCGCGGCTCTGCTGCCCTCAACCTTTCCTCTCACGTGCTCTTCTCCCCAGGAGCCACCTGCCAGTGCTCCAGTGCCTGCAGGATAGTCTGGCTGCCAGAACTTCAGGCAAACTGGGAGCAAAAAGACTCAGTCTGGCATGCTGAGCTGGCTGAATGAGTGAATCACTGAATTGTTGAGGGTGGAAGAGATCTTTAAGGTCATCAAGTCACACCGTTAACCCAGCACTGCCAAGGCCACCAAGAAACCATGTCCCTGAGGGCCACATGTACATCTTTTAGATACCTGCAGGCATGGTGATTCATCCACTTTGCTGAGCAGCCTGTTTGGATGCTTCACAACCATTTCTGTGAAGAAATCATTGCTAATATCCATTCTAAATCTACCCTGGTGCAACTTGGACGTTTATTCTTGTTCTGTTCTTTTTCTAGAGAGTGACAAGGTCCCCCCTGAGCCTCCTTTTTTCCAGGCTGAGCCCTCCCTCAGCCACTCCTGGTGCTCCAGACTTCCCCAGCCCTGGTCATGCTCCAGCCCCTCCATGTCCTTCTTGTCATGAGGGGCCCAAAACTGCCCCCAGAACTGGAGATGCCTCAGCAATGCCCAGCACAGGCACTGCTGGGCACTGCTCTGACCTTACTGGCTGCACTATTTCTACCCCAAGCCAGGTGCCATTGGCCTTCTTGGCCACCTGGGTCATCATGCTGAATTTTTATTTCTCCTTTCTGAAGGAGAAGTTCTGTTGAAGTAACCTTCCTTCTGTGGGACTTCAAGGTTTTTCCTAACAGTGACTCATAATTTGTCCACAGAAAAGCAATATTGGTGTTAGAGTGCTGAGGAGCAGAATTAATTTACCTGGTGGAATATGAGACTGGTATTACTTAAAGCTTTATGAATCTGTACTGGTATCTGCACTGCCAGACCCTAGGTTGTGCCATTTAAATTTTAGTTCCTCAAGGTAGTTTTGGTAACGCTCATTTTCAGCTGCACTGTTACATGGAACTGCTGAGTTCCTCAGCATTTGAATTTCTGATGGTTTTGTTTCTGCTTTGACATGCAGGAGGAATTTTTTATTATCTGGAAAGGCTGATGTATATTTGAAGGGCAGATGTTCTAAAAGCTATGTGCACTCTACCATTATCTGTAATTATCAGGGCTAAATGACGTTTGTTCTTGTCAATAGGCAGGGAAATGGAAAAGAAGTTCCTTCTCCAAGAGCTGGAGAAGGAGCTCTGATAAGCTGCTGGTTTCTGCAGTTGTTCTTTATCCAGGTGGCATCACAACACTGATACCAATCTCTGCTAGTGCTTGGTGAGAGGACTGCAGCTGAGATAGAAAGCTGTTGTGTTAGTGGAAATCAAAAGGTTTTCGTGTGTGGGGATTCATCCAAGTTTGTAAATTGTTTAGAGATTCTGGGGAAGTTTCTAGTGTGTGCTTTAATTTCACTTCAGGGTGATTTGATTTGCTGAAACAAAGTTGGTAATAAGTTGGCTTCATCATAACTTGATCCTTGATTTCTGTCAGTAAATGAAATGCAGCAGTGCTAGTCCACTCCAGGCTGAGTGTAAGCTGCTCCAGCCAAGGTACAGCCAAAACCTACATCCACAAGTCTTAATTCTGTTTAGTGCTTTTTTTTTTGTCAAAAAGCATCTGTATGTAACATGGAGCTCTTTGTGTGGCCTCCCTGCAACAACACAGTGGATATTCTTGTTGGAAAATGCTGCAGGGTTTAAATAACCAATTTCTGTGTTCTAAAGGCCCACAAACACCTGAATTACACTCTAATGATTTCCAGTCAGCAACCTCGGAAGGGGAGGGGACACAAAATGCTCTGTGTGAAGAAATATAGCTGAGCTGAGTTGGTAGCATTCATATGGTAATGCTTTTGAAAAATCTGATCTGACAGGCTTGTTTTTCTTTGAGGGCTTTCAAAATGACACATTTTTGCTGTCTTTTAGGAAAGAAACGCTGAAAATGCTATTGAAGCTCTTAAAGAATATGAACCAGAGATGGGCAAAGTGTATCGACAAGACCGAAAAAGTGTCCAGAGGATTAAAGCAAGAGACATTGTCCCAGGTGATATCGTGGAAGTGGCAGGTAAGACCCGCTTATGAGGTGCATGCATGTATTAGCATATTAATGTCAAGTTGTTCTGGGGCTTTGTCTTAATGATTTGAGGCCCTGGGGGGAGTTTTCAAAGACTCCTAAGTATATGCTTCACTTAAGAACAATCTTGTTCCTGTTCATCTGTAATTACCTTAAATGTGCATTTGTACGGAGGGGATTGTTTTTCAAATTGCCACTTAGTTTAATTGGTAGGTCTAAAAGCAAAGCATCTTAATTGGGGTTGTGGTTTTAACACTTGTTACGAATTTAAAATTGTGTTTTCTAGTGTCTTCTTTCAGAGTGTCTTAAAACTTGTGTGGTTTTCTATCACAAAAGAGATGTTTGTTCCTGGTTTTAAAATGCCTTCAGTTTCCTTAGGTTTGGGAGTGCAGAGATTTGTTTTGGTCATGCTCTGTTATTTCATCTGAATGTGTTTCTCCAACTCTTAGACTTGTAGTAGCAGTGCCTTTGAACTTCTTTTCTCAAATGTCTTCTGTCCTCTCAGCAAGTATGACTGGCATGTGACTTCACTGTTTTCTCATCTTTCCTAATTCTTTACTGCTTCTTTTGACAATTTGCTGCACAGATCTCAAATACATGAGCTATGCAGACTAGAGCTCCCTGTTACTCCTGGGTAAGCTTTTGAAGTGCCAGTCTTAAAACACTGGACTTGTGCCTAGAGCTTTCTAATATCTTAGTTTTGCTCTAAAAGCTATGTCTTTGGAAGGAGTGCAAAAATAGAAGGGTTATATACTTTTAGCTAAAACTCCATCATTTTGGTGATAATGCCATGGCAGTAACTTTTTCTCTAAACTGGGCTTGACTGTTCCTTCCCACCTAAAACTAGGTGGCTCTTGCTAAGTGTCAGGAGTGTTCCATGCTCAGATTTTGTAGGTCATTATCAACTGTGAGCTGAGTGATTTTTTCCTTGGGGAGCAATTCAGGGTGTACATCAAACTTACTTTGCACTTGTGTCACTTTGATTTCAGAGGTGGTTGCTGTCTCAAGAGGAGATAAATATATAGCCTTAAACTTGACTATCCTCCTGTTTTAATTAGCAGGCAAAGAGAGTGTGCACTCAGGATGAAGTTGGTGCTGGCTGCTCGCCAAGCTTTCACTCCTTGAGAAACTTTAACATTGGCTGAGCCCCATCTCGAGCTCCTGCTCTGTGCACAGGATGGTTCAGCTACAAGTCCAAATCCCAAGTGATGATAGCAGAAACAGAGGGTGATCTGTGATGCCTTATCACTTACTGTGCTCTATGCCTCACTGCTCCTGCTCTGCACGGCCAGAGCCCTGTGCTCTGCAAGGGGGGTTGGTTTCTGCTGTGTTTGACGTGTCCTTTTGAGGCAAACAGAGCTGTATCAATTACAGACTCTGCAGTAGATGTCTTGGCCAAATCCTTATCCTGTTTTTAAATGTCAGCAGTGGAATGGTAGTTTTGGAAGGAGTTTTCATCATGGGAATACGCTCGGGTTGTGTTTTTTGGTACTTGAAAGCAGTATTGGTGAAATAGCGAGTTGATGACTGTGTGTTTTGCACTGGTTTGGGGTATCACTGAGGAGAAATGCTGGATTTTGATGCTCTGCCAGGTGTCTAGAGCACAGAACACTTTCTCCTTGATTCACTGCCGTTTCAGAAGAGGTACAGATTGTGTTTTCATCTTCAAATTTAGCATTGCCTTTATTCTGTATGAGAACACCTGGGGGATGTGCAGGCTTTTACTTACCTGCTGTATATTGTCAGTACCAATAAAATCAATTACTCTGTTTAAAAGGCCTATGTGTGAGGGAGAAAAACGAATTGGGAATAACCAATGTGCCTGTAACACCAGGCTGCCTTGAACAAGCACAGTGTCCTCTTCATTATAGGGCTACTATTGCATTATTTTAAAATCTGCCTGTAGAACAATGACTGATAGTCCAGCACGTGTAGAATTGATTTTTTTTTTTTTTAAATGAGGACAAGCTTAAGCCAGTATGCTCATGTAGAAACCCAAAAAATATCCAAGTATTGTGACTGTCCTTTAAGACAGGTGGTCTGGCTTGTTGATGGACTGTAGAGGCTTTTCTGAGTAAAATACTCACTTGAGCTGCTGGGTCAAACAATGCACTGAAATTACCCTCTTGAAGCTGCAATTGGTTGTAAGTCATGTGGATGTTTAATAGAGAAATAAGTGCTTCAGTTTAACACAGCTTCTGATACTGAAATAATAAATTCTTGTAGCTAGACAATGAAGAAGTTTTAATTGTAATCAAACTGAGAAAAGGCACAGAGCAAGTAGAGAAGAGCCAATAAATGCACCATGTCCCAGCGTTGGTGTCAAGAGCTGGAGGTGAGAGAGACTCTGTGCATGCCTGTGCCTCAAGTGCAGGAGGACTGCGATGGCCTTTGACATGGTGTTTGCAAAAAGATGGCCATGTAGGGAAGTGACAGAGCCCTTCATGCTGGGATACATATCTAGCTATGGAATTCCTGGCCAAGTGCCAATGACATTTGTGTGTCCAGGCAAATATCTTTCAGCTGAGCGGCATGAACAACCAGGTGATTGGTTTCTCCCCTGTGCTGATAACGAATATTGAACAGATTTCTACAAGTCTTCCCTTGCAAAATAGTTGTCTTTAATGCTGTAACAGCTTTGTAAATTGGAAATAGCTGTGTGTGGGTCTGACACAGAGATAACTTTATTGTAGGAACTGTTAGATTGCTATTGATACCTGCAGACATGAATTTCTTACCTGCATGTTGTTAGGAAGACCTTCCATGCAGAGATGGTGGAAAAGATCCTGTACAACGAACAGGAGCTCTTAGGGATGTTGGGATCACAGATTTGGGATGTGTGCCTTAAATTTGCTTGCAGACCTGTGATGGGCATGGTTCTCAAGGCTGTGGTGTGTGATGGTTACTAAGCTACAGAGTTGTTCTTAGAACTGATGAACTGACAAACATCCAGATGCTGTCCTCACACGGCTTTTCAGTTTGCCTGTCTTTAAATGGATTATCATGCTGTTGTAAAAGCTGGAGTTAATTGCAGGCTAGACTCAACTTGTAACCATGGACTATCTTAATGGATTAGATACACTTTGGTTTAGTTGAGTTTTTTTGTTTGCTGGGTTAAAGTAACATTTTACAGAGAAATTTTAAAAAGCATGGCCCTACTTCTTACAAGTTTTGTATGAAGTTCAGCCTTGGGATAAACTGGTTGTAAATCATGTATTTTTTAATAGAAGCACATTTGGGAACAGAAATGACCTTTGTTCACTTCCTGTCTATTTTCCTGTCTAAAATTTTCTGGAGTAGATACAGTGTATCTGAGTTTCTGTAATTTAATAAATGAAAGTTCAATAGTTGCAGTCAGTAAGTGACCAAAGCACAGGCACAGTAGTTCCTCTTTTCCCTGAATTTCTGAAGGATGGTTCTTGTCATCTGTTACTGTATCTGTAAGTACTCAACATGTTAAAAATACACACAGAGTTGCCAGAAGCTGTTGCTTATTAAATTAGTGTAAATTCCAGAAAACTTTGTTTTATACCTGGCACAGAGCAGGCAAGAACTACTTCTTGAGGCTTTTAATTCCAACTGCAGAGCACTTCAGGACTCTTGGGTGCCTTATAATAAAAGAAAGATAAATTTTGGGATGAAGAAGGTCAGGAAGGAAGATTCTTAAGGTGAATTACGTCAAACTCCCATGTGGTTGTGAAGAGCTCCAGGTTCTCCCTGGTAGTACAACTAAAAACATGGATGTTGCAGATCTTACTCCAAAACTTCTGGGTCCTTGTGCCTGTGTTATTTTTCTAATAACTAGGATTGATTTTCAGACTCAGTGCTAGAAATGCAGGTTTACTTTTTCTGGGAAAGTATTGGGATTGGGAAAAATAAGGAAAAGGATGGAGGAAGGCTTAAGCCCAGAACTGAGACCTGCTGGAGGCTGTCCTAAAGCAAATTGCTGAGAGCTTCCCTTGATGGGAAAAAAGAATTGACTGCAAATGTTGTGGGTGTTTCCTTACTGGGTGCAAACTGTTGGGTTTGGGTTTTAAAGCATGTATTTTGCTTTTTTCCCTAAAGTACTACTTTTGAACCAGAAAAGACAGGAAAGTAAGATCAGTGGTTAATAAATGCATGTACCAGTAGTGCATAAATCTGTGAGCTTCAGTGAACATTTTGGCCAACACATCAGAGGCAGCTTGGGGGTAACCAGACAGAGTCCAAACTCCATTCCACACTTCACTGGAGTCTGGAGTTATTTGAGGTTCAACTCAGGGCACAGCCTAAACTTGTGTGACTTCTAACACACATTTGAAATATTGCAAAACACATTTCTAATTTTTACCCCAATTCTTGTCGCATTTTCCTTCGGAGTTACCAAACTGTTTGGTAAAAACAGCGAAACTAATTCTGGTTTAGTTGCTTGAAAATTGAGAATATACCTGATATTCTGTACTCTGACAGAACTGATACTGAGTGGGTTTTATTATAAGCACAAATAGTACTGAACAAAAAGCTTGAACATCAAGATAATGTTCTGTTATTAGTGTATCACCCTGGCAAAGGAAGATTTTTTTTTGAGGCTAAAAAAAATTTGTACTTAAAGCTTTGCTGCACTTCCAGAATTCTGACTTTTGGTTCTTTTGTTACCCAAGTGCAACATAACTTGGAAAGAGGACTTCACCTTAGGTGTGAAGATGCTGTTGTTCTCCACCTGATCTGCCTTAGGTTGAAGTTTAACTTACCAGTCCATTCTTTCTGCTATTAGATATTTTTGTAGGCTGAGCACAAGAGTTTGCCATCTAGCAGGCAGTGGTATAAATAGATCCACTAATTAAAAGCTAAAACTAGACAAATTTGTTTTAGAAATGAGTGCAGACTTACAAGCAGGGTCCCTTTCCATCAGCACATCATATCTAATGTTCTGGTGCCCTCTTCAGAGAGAATGGCACAAATATGTTTTTAGAGAATGAAAAGAAACAAATTAAGAAAAATTCCAGTCTTATGTCCTGTTTAAGAGTACCTCCATTTTTCTCAAGCCTCAGTTTTGACCTGGAAATATTTTGCTCCCAGAAAGCAAAGCTTTTTCTGTCCTTTTGGCTTTCCTTGATAAGAATACAATATATATGTGTTGTTTATGGTTTTTTTTAGCCTCTACCTTTAACAGTTGCTGGGTTAGAATACTCCCACTTTGCATACACTGCACAGCTCTGTGGATATTTTCTGTCTGCCCAGAATGCAGAAGGTGGATGATAGAAGTTGTTTCATGGACATTGTCTAATGCAAAGAATGAATTTAAGTGTACTGTTCTGTCACCTTGTCAGTGAAAGCAAGTGCTGTTTTACTGCTGTGGTTCCAAGTGATGGACCTTTGCTGGGGTAATCTGTCTCGTTGGAAAATAAATCTTACCTCCCTGCTTTGGAGTGGAAACTCAGACTTAAAATATGGTTCATAATCACTCTTCTGATTTTGACATTTAGACAGCCTTGGCCTTGTATGAAAGCGTAGATGGACTCAGTTATGTTCCTGTTTTGTAGAGCTTCTGATTTCTGGTACCATTTTATTATGTCCTGTTCAGGAAGTGTTAAATGCTTAAAACCTGTTACTACGGAAGAAAAATTAAGTTTCTGGTGGTTGAAGGAAATCAAGTACAATGAGAAGATGGCATTCTGTGTGCAAGGGGGGAAGAAGAGCTAAGCTGAACTTGTGTTAAGGAAGTTTAATACAAAAACAGTTGTGCTGGAGCAGCTCTACCTCTAATTAAAAGCAAACCATTCTGTTCAGGTGTGAGCTTAAGTGTTACTGTCCCCAGCAATACTCAATTCAACGCTCAGAAAGTACTCAGTTCTGTTGGTTGAAGTGTGTAGCATCCCTTATCTGTTATTTTAAATCTATTCATTTCAATTCTTAAACTGAGTTCTTCAATTCTTCACGTAGGAAGTTTCAGTTGCTTCAGTTTATTAATAAATATTCACACACTGGTGTAGCCTCTAATTTAGAATATAAACTGACTTTTGGGTAAGACAGGGGACTGAAATAACTGACTCTTGGAAACTAAATCTCTCACTAGGAAAAGTGGTTTAAACAACTGTACCAGTAATGTCATATTAAACCAGAAAATAGTTGCTAACACTTCATGTGTTTTGGCAAAAGAATTAATCCTTTGGATGGTAAAACCCCGTGTATTTTCACTCAGCTGTTTTAGTAGCACTGTGGTAGGTTATATCTGCTGAACTTGATAGTATTTCTGCTCCAGCCTGCTGAAATTAGAGCATCCTAATAAAGCAGGAGAAAGACCATAGTGCCTTAAAAACCAAAATACGTGAACTTACCAACAATCAACCTTAATATATTAAGACACTTTTTTTGTTGTTGTTCTCTCCGTTTGGTGGTTTATGGCAATTGGTTTGGGGATGCTTTGACTCAGTTTCAGGAACTGTTTGTGTTCACAGACTGTTCAACTATAGAATTATTGGAGCTGTTCCGATAATCTTTATTACAAAAGTCCAGTTCCAACCCCCAGCCTGCTGATAGCAGATCCAGGGTGACACTGGCTTTGGTTAATGATAAACATAAATAAGAAGGTGGGAGGTACATATTTTGTATGAGCAGCCCTTCTGACTTCTACAGGAGGAAGAATTGCTTTCATTTGCTGTGATCACACAGAGGGACTTTCTGCAAACAGATCACTTTCTTTGCTAAGAAGAGGAATTGTTCTTATAGCACATTAACATAAAAAAGAAGCAAAACTTTTCACTTCTTACAGCATACCTGCCTGTAAATCTCTGAGCAAGTCTCCAGGGGTGTGAGGGGTCAGAGTTAACAGAGCTGATATTGGTGTTCAAAGTACACATTTCAAGCAGTAGTTTTGTTCTGAGGACTGTTCTACAGCACAGTGGCTTTTGGGGGTACAATTAATGTTGCTTCCTGAGCCTCCTGTCACCAACAGTTTTGATTAGAAGATCTGGAATATGGATCTCAATAGACTATACTGAGATGTAGTCTAATAATTTGA
Organism: Aleadryas rufinucha; assembly: GCA_013397815.1. Lineage (NCBI taxonomy): Eukaryota > Metazoa > Chordata > Aves > Passeriformes > Aleadryas > Aleadryas rufinucha. The sequence goes on from VZTH01001273.1 coordinate 19,251, forward strand.
GAGCTGAAAGATGAGTATGGTCCTGTTGTAGTCTAAGGTTCTTTGTTAGTACCCAGAAGTAACTAAAAATACAAGGGACTGAAATCCACACAGCTTTAATAGTTATTTTCCTTCCACCTTCATTGCTCATAGAATAGTGTCCCATCACTTCTGCCCTTCTTCCTGGGCTGCTTAAAGCACAGACTGCCATAGCCTGCAACATTAATAATGTATTTTGGCTGTAGAGCTCTCCCAGTGAGTGTCTCAAACCACTGTCTGAGAGAATTCTGAAATGCAATATTTCATTTTATTGCTATGCTGGAAACTGCTAAAGCATTCAAAGGGATATCAGTGCTCCAATGAAACACCCAGGCAATGAGTTGGGTATTTCACTGTAGGACTTGCTCAGTGCCAAGTATTAAATTGGGACTCAGGTTGCTTAATACATGCTGTACTTGATGTCTATTTGGGACAAGTCTGTGGAGAAGCAGGGTTGGACTGTATGAAACTCAAATATAGATGTCAGTGACTGTTCCTATAGAGGGAACTTGACCCTTTACACTGCCACAGCACTGGGAGCAGGAAGAGAGGGGCTGGGGAGCTCTGAACTTGAGAAGCAAGGCTGGAGTGTTGGGTGTAATCAGTGGGAATCTTGGTTGGTTAGGTGGCTGAAGAACCCAGTGTTTTCAAGTACTAAATTATCCCTATTTTCCCTGAAAAAATGTGGCTTCTTTAAAGCAAATAACATAAACTTTAAATTCCTATTGCAACAAATACCACTCCAGTTTCTGCCAAGGAGTGGAAATTGTAAATTGTCTGTTTCAGTGTAGACTCATGCACTGTTAAATGAATTTGATATTTATCTTTTTTAACCCCCTGTAGGGACCAGGTTGTTTTTAAACAGGTTCATTTATTGTGTGCTGAAGCTCAGCATTAAAATTCTAAAATTCTGTGCACGAATAAAAGGATTCTGTGGGTAAAGCTGTAATGATTCAAATCAAACCCTTCTCTCACTCCTCCAAGCAGCACTCAGTGCTGTAGTTAGTGGGGCTGTTTTAATCAGTACTTATGTATTTGGCTACATTGTGTTTCAGAACACGTACCTGGGCAGTTTTGAAAGCAGCTTATTTGATTTCTTCAGAGCTGTTGTGGAAATCAAGTGATTCTTTAGGATTAAAAACTTCGGTTGAAATAATGGATAAACATATTTCTGCAACTGACTTGTTATTTTGGATGTCAGACTATGGAATTGTATCATTTACTGTAGCAGCTCTGTGCTGAGCAACACAAATCCATAACCACTTTCTCATTTCTTTCAAGCCTTGGCTATTACTTTTGTTGGTTCTGTGGACTGAATTAGATGAATTTTAAAAAGCCTCCCAAAAACCAACAACCCCCCAGTTTTTTTCCTGTTTTAAAAGTATATGGAAAAAAAGCCTTCTATTTGTAGATGAGATCTGTAGTACACTGCTCACTGAAAATTTCCTGTGGTTCCTCTCTGTCATAGGATGGCTTCCTATTTATATTCAGTTTCAGTTGTGCTCTTGAAAGTATATTCAAGACTATAAATGACTTCGTGTCAGAGTTGTTATTTTGCAAAGAGCTGTTTAAAATATCTCTGTAATTGACCCTGATGTGCAGCTTTCCTGCCTATTGGAAATGCCTGGAATATTTTACTACAGCCTTCTCAGTCAGAGAGGGTGAGTGAATAATGTGTCTTATCTTAAATTGTTGAGATAAATTTATGAAGCTGCGCTGTCATAATAAATTTAACACTTCAGTTCTGGCAATTCAGGCAGTTGATAACAACAGTGGTGGTTTTCATGGAAATACTCATATTGAATATCAATAATCTGTTAGAGGGGTCTCTCCAAGTATTTTAAGTCTTGTGAACATTGGGTTTGAACAACTTGGAGCAGTTCAGAAGCGGGTTAGAAAATCACTTGTGAACTTTGCCATATGTCCATCCAGTTGGCTTGAAAGTTTTAAGATGAGTTTTTTAACAGCTTCTTTTTTGTGTTGTGCATCTTTCCCAGCGCTGTCAGATGTGGTGGATGTGGGCTGGCTGGAGTTCTGCAGCTCTTTGCAGTGCTCTGAGGATGTTTGTGCAGGTTGACAGGCGCTCACCACACTGCTCTGAGGGCTTGGCCTGTCCCCCTATCTGCAAAGCAGCTGCTACTGTGTGTCTGCAAATAACCCTCCTCAGGACACCAGCAGAGCAATTGAATAGTTTTGCCTTTTTTGGCCTAGGCCACCGTTTGTCTGAGGCTATTTTCTCTTGCTGCTCAAGGGCATTGTGGCTTAAATTAGTGTTCACATGGTATAATGATACATTTGTGGCTGGGTGGTTGTCCCTTCATATGCACATGCTCACAAAAACACACTTCTAACTCTACAGGCCAAGCTACACAATTTTTTGCTGGTTTTAATGGTTGGAGTTACTCTGAATTTACAGAAAGTCACGTGGTGCAAGTTTTCCTTACGTTTGAAGTAGCACTTAATTCTCCTCTTCAGGGTTTTGTTCCACAGTTTTCCACTCCAGGGTGTGAGTGGTTGGATGAGCCAGGGCTGTGACACCACTAGAGTTTTTCATGATATTATTTCTTAATGTGCATTATTGCTGCTGATTGCATAAGCAGTTCCTGCAGGAATTGTAGCTTATTTTAATTTCACTGCAGGGACACAGATTCCACCTACTGAAAAGATCAGCTGTCTTTAGTTAGTTATTCTCCCTTCTTTATTTCTTTGCATTATTTTCTGATAATACAGCTGACACTTGAATGCTTGCGGTGCTAAATTACATTAGGAGCGTTCAATCATGTGTTAATTAGCAATATTGACATGCAGAATGTAGAACCCCTGCATGTGAGTCAGAAATGTGCCTCATTAATATGCTTTAGCAAGTTCATTTGCTTGCAGCCATTTATTTTCAATAGGCACAAAATGATAGAGCTTTATTTTTTTTTCTTAAAAACTAGGAAAAGCTGGGTAAGAGGAAGCAGGAAAGTAGAAGAATTAGTTTTGAGATGTTAGGGATGCTTGAGCTCAGCCAAAAACTGGATTCATCACTGCCGTTTTTAGGAGTGTGGTGCTAACTTTTATCATCTGCTGCTTTGGTGTCTCAAGCACTCGTTAGTGAACTTTTTGTTGTTTGTGGGTTGTTTGTTTTGTTGGGTTTTTTTCTTCAGTGTTGTCTTTTGCAAAGCAGAAATGTGTGTGACAAGATAAACACAACAGAGCTCTGTGAAAATTGTAACTGGGATATGGATTGTGGTTATTTAATAGAGCAGCATTACTGGAAAATAAAGCTACTGTGTGATCTGAAGTTAACTTCCAAGTCTGAAACATCTGGCAGAATTCAAAGTATAACATTACAAGAGCATATTTGCAGAAGCATGTTATTCTCACAATTGGTGCCAAAGAAAAGGAAAATACAACTTCTTTTCATTTTCTAAATAAATAGATGTGGATAATGTGATCTTTGGAGAGCAGAGGACTCACTTTGGGCATAGAGAAAACAACTAAAAGACTCTGCAGGACCAGTTGTTCTGAAAAGGGAACTCGATTCACCTTAGCTACGGGTTTTGATTGTTTATAAATACGTCTTCTGAAATTGATATCTTGCTCTTGAGAATGTTTTCCCTTTGCTTTCAAGTGGCCGTGTGGTTAGAAAAACAATCCAGTGATTTACAGCTTCTTTCTTGGAGGTTAGGTAGGGGCAAGTCTAAATTGCCAAAGTGTGTTGGATACTCAGAAAATGGGAGTATTGCAAGTCACAAAAGCAGCAATGAGCTGCTGGTGATCTTTGTCATCGAGCAGTTATTGGAAATCATTTTCCTGGGTGATGGAGGTGAGGGACACTTGGTCAGAAATCTCTCACAGCAAAATTCTGACTTTGTCTTGTCATTCCTTTGTAGTTGGAGACAAGGTTCCTGCTGATATCAGAATTACTTCTATCAAATCTACAACTCTAAGGGTAGACCAGTCAATTCTCACAGGTACAGTTGCTGTGACTTTCATGTAATTATGTGCATAATTGAAAGTGCCTTTTCACCATTTGTTTGAAATGATCCATCAGAAACAAGCCTGCAGCTATTGAAGCTCTCTGCATTCAAGTGAAGTAAGTTTCTGATCTGGTAACTTCTAGAGTGGCTGAATGTGTTGCTTCATCATTGGCTTTGTGTTCCCTTTAGTGGGATGAACATTCTTACCGAGTCTTGTAATGCTTTTTTGGTCCCCTTCCCCCAACAGACACAAGCAATTGGTGGGAAACTAAAATTAAAAACAAAAAATAAGAATTTCTCCTCTAGTTCACAGAGTCTTCTAGGTTTGAACATCTTGTCACCACTCAAATATGAAAGTATGTAAATCTTGCTGAATGTCTTCTGCAACAGGAGAGAACAACTTCTGCAATGCTGGCAGCTTTCAAGCTGCTGCCACTAAAGACTTGGTACACTCGAGCCTTATTTGATGAAATTCTGTGCACACACATCCGTGTGTTTTCTGGTACCAGCCCTCAAATGCAGGAGCTATTTTTAGAGCTCTTTTCAGATTTGTTGAAAACAAAACCAAGTAGCAGCACTTCTGAATATAGGAAAGAAGCTGGGAATCAACCAAGCATGCTACAACAGTTTTCTTTCAGCTGGAACATGAAGATCTGTCTGCCTGTTTTGGTAGCATAAATTAATGTTAACTAGCTCTGAATTTTAAAACAGTAAAGTATTCATAGGAAGCCTATTTTTCATCCTTGAATCTGTCTGGAAGCAGGCTCCAAAGTTTCTCACCACAGATCCTGAATAGCACAAGACTGATCAAGCTTTTCTTATGTTTAGCATAGGAAAATGGACTCACTCCGTGCCTGTGAAGCTGTTGGAATGAGTAGAAATAACCCACCAGAATCCTATAAAAAGGGATTATTCCATGCCTTTATTTAAGTAACAGAATTCTTGTTTTAAAGGAAGCCTTTGCTGTTTTCAGCCAAGCTGATGCTTGAGTCTCCTGACTGATAAAATAGGACTGAGGTCTGAGATGCTGCTCAACAAAATCCTTTTAAAGGGAGGAAGCTTTGGCTCTCTTGAGCTTACACAAAGTGGTGGAACTCCGTGACTGAAGCTGAGAGCACCACCTTGTGAAATCTGGTGTAGCAATGAACATCTGCTTTTAAAGAAAAGGAACCTTTCTATACCTGTGAGACATGTTTGTAGAAACTGATACATAATTTTCAGTTTTCTTGGCCAACTGAAGTATTTCCTGTCTCACCTAAGCAATTAAGTAAGATGATTTGCGGAAAGAAGTTCGACATCCTAAAAATTTCAGAGCTGAAGATTATAAGTTTTTGAGTCCCTCAGGACTCCAGATGCATAATCTCTTTTTAAGACTATTACCTTTATTTTAGGTGAATCTGTGTCTGTTATTAAGCACACTGACCCTGTGCCTGATCCTCGTGCTGTAAATCAAGATAAGAAGAACATGCTCTTTTCTGTAAGTTATTGGTTTTGAGATTTCCAAAACATTTATAAAATAACACTGAAGCTGATAAAAATGTGCAAAACTTCAGATCTTCCCCCAAAAGCTGCATGACTTTGCTGTGTGCTCTGTACATATCCCTGTGTGTCTCCATACACATTGAACTAAATGCATTAAAAATTAGAATTAACTTTTAATAAAAGCTGTCCTCAGGGAAAGATGCTGGATGAAACCAGTCTATATGAGGAAAATTATTTTTGTCCTTCACAAGGAGGTCTTGGAAGGTGGAGCACACACACTTTTAGTGTTTCTGCAGTAATTTCCTAAAGTAATAATTCCTCAGCATGATAAGAGCCCACATAAATGTGGGTGTCATGTAGCTGCAATTGAGTACTGGCATTCTATATAGGAATGAAACAGTTTGTTCAAATTATTTTAAAGGAATCATTAAATATCTTTCAGATAAGAAAATAACTTTTTTTGCTGGCAGGCTGCTTAATTTAACTGTTCCTTTCCATGTTAAATATGCTCACACAGGGAGCCCCAGAGAACACATCTATTACTCATAGTAAATAACATTAACTCTGACAAAATAGAATCCTAATTTAAAAAAAAAGAGGGAAAACACATTCAGTGTTTCAGTATACAATATATTGTATTGAAATACATACTGCTTGCTCAGCAGCTGGGTTTGGCTGTGCTGCTTGTGACAGATCAATACTGACTCGTTTTGAGCCTGTTCTGGGAGCAGAAATTCCACCCTGGAGTGTTCCCTTACAGACAGAGGCAGTGCCATCCTCTTCCTCTTCACCCTTTCCCATATCCTGGCTCAGCCACAGTGTGAACTTGTGTGAGCTGGTTCGGTTTGAGGTGTTTTTGTGGTGTGTTTTGGTTTTTTTTGTTAAATTAAAACCAAACAAAAGAAACTCGCCCACAAAACCTGTTTGTAGATTTGACTCCAAGTTTTCCCTTCTCTTTCTTTACCTCAGGGCACAAACATTGCTGCTGGCAAGGCCATGGGGGTGGTTATTGCGACAGGGGTGAACACCGAAATCGGGAAGATCCGTGACGAGATGGTGGCGACCGAGCAAGAGAGAACCCCGCTGCAGCAGAAGCTGGACGAGTTTGGGGAGCAGCTGTCCAAAGTCATCTCCCTCATCTGCATCGCCGTGTGGATCATCAACATCGGCCACTTCAACGACCCCGTGCACGGCGGCTCCTGGATCCGCGGCGCCATCTACTACTTCAAAATCGCCGTGGCCCTGGCCGTGGCCGCCATCCCCGAGGGGCTGCCCGCCGTCATCACCACCTGCCTGGCGCTGGGCACGCGCAGGATGGCCAAGAAGAACGCCATCGTGAGGAGCCTCCCCTCCGTGGAAACCTTGGGCTGCACCTCGGTGATTTGTTCCGACAAGACGGGGACCCTGACCACGAACCAGATGTCCGTGTGCAGGGTACGTCCCAGCGGCCGCTTCCGCTGCTCCTTTTCTCCTCAGCCGCTCTCAACAGTCAGCGTTGCTCAAATTCTCCTGTTCCCGGCTCTTTCGCTTCTCCTATCATCAAAATCCTGCTTTATTTTCCTAAGATAAGCTTCCACTTTTAATTGGGTTTCCCACTGTGTAGTCTTGAAGGCTTTTGTCTCTTCCCTTATTTAGTCATGGCCAAAAATAGCTGTACCCACGCTCGAGGAAGAGAAAGTTGTTTGTAAGCAGCTTTCCATTGACTTGTCTGTGAGCCTTTCAGGTTGCTGGTAATTCTTTGGGGGGATTTGTGCCTTTTTTTAGAAAGTTACACTGCAGACCAGGCTGTGTGTAAGTGTCAAACACTTGCCTCTTTAATTGAGAAAGACAACAATGCTGGAGAAACTTACTAGGAGAAAAGGAGATTACTGCAGTAACTTTGGTGGTCAGAGGTGTTCTCACTCCTGGGTGGTTCCACCTTTATTTGGTTATCTTACCTTCAGTAGCTTTGCTGTTCTGATGGGGGTCACTGCAGTGTTTTCAGTGTGCAGCATTGACCAATGTGGCAGCTTGAGGTGCAGTTGACTCTGTCACCAGCATTGCCAGGGTCATCTTCAGTGTTGGTGTATTTTTAGGTAAGCGTGAGTTCTGTGCCTCTCCTCCCTTCTCCTCAATACTCTGTCTAGTGTTGGCTAATTTGGGGCTTTCATGACTGATCACTTAACATAATGCATGTTCAGTTGCCAGTTTGAGCTTCTGTGGAGGGATTTAATGGAGAAAACACTGAATTCTTCTGTTTAATAACTTTAGATGTTTAGTGGCACAGCAACTCCAACATGGAATGTCCAGAGTCTCATTACACTGGGTTAGAATTCCAAATGTGTGCATGTTGAGCACTGCACACCAGTGGTGAAAGTTTGTAAGCCCTAAGCACTTTATTCTCATGTGATTGATGGCTTTTTCTTCCTAATTGGTGGTTGACTTGTTCTACTTCCTTAAGTATCGTAGTATTTGTACCTAAGAGACACAAAGCAGCTGCTCATCAGTATTCCAGAGGAGGTTACTTGCAGTAGAGTTGCATAACTGCCCTAGTCTTTGCAGGGATTTTTTCATCCTGCAGATGCCAAAAGCTGGAGGCTTCCTGGTTAACTCATCATTTAAGTTGTGTTTATTTAAAAGCTCCAAATGCTCTGCTCCTTATTTAGAGGGCTAAATGTTTTAGTTCTCGTCCAGTACAATTTGGTTCCTTGTTAACCTCTGACAGCTGCAGTAGAATGTGAATTGCAGTTTGTAAAAATGTAGCAAAATTCTAATACCTGTAACAATGACTTCATTTTATTGGGCTGTATTTTGTGGGGATGCTTGTCTAAAACATAGGGCAGCACAATGAGGGGAGAGGAGGACATTGCTAAAATGTGATGTGACAAAATGGCCTGTGCTAACCAGTGTTAGCACAGAAGTTCCATTAGGATACACCATAAATAAGTGAGAAATTATCTTCTCCAGTACCACTCCAGCAAGCCATGAAGAGTAAGGCAGCTCCAGGCACTGTGGTTTTTATCTCCATCCTCCCAGATGTGGTTCTGCCTGCAGCTCTCCTAGGAAGGAAACAAAGCAAAGACTTGAGTTGCAGGTCTCTTGGAGGTACAACTGCATCCTTCAGATGGGTGTCTGAATTTGGAAATATCATTTCAGCAGTGCTAGAAGAGCACTTGAGTTGGCTGAATGGTTTAAACTCCCAGTGTTCTGTGTGGTAAAGTGACTTGTAACTGGAAATCCAGGACAAGCAACACTTGCACTTAAGACTGGTATGAAGATAAACTGGCCATGGTCTGGCTCTTGCTAAAACCTCACCTCTTAGATCTCAGCTTCTCCTATTTGTAAATGCTTTTATTTTGATTTTGGGAGGAATTGTCAGTGTCCAAGCTGACAGTGTCCAGCTGAGCTGCTTTTGACTGTTTCAAAGCAGAAAATTAATTCATGATTTGTGTTACATGAGAATTAATATACAGCTGTGAAGAGCTTGGATCTAGTGAGGATTGTCAGGTAGTGTGTGAATGGTCTTCCCAGCTGAAGTGTACACAGTTCCTGTGGTTTTCAGCTCTGTTTTCCAAAGAGATCTGCAGGCAAAAGGGCTGTTACCTGAACTTCATTCAGTGTATGGAGCTGTTCAAACATCTGTGGGATCGAAGTGCAGAGGATCAGGACCTGTCTGCTTTGTTTATTCAGCCTGAACTTGCCTCTTGTACCTGCTTGCTTAAGGCCTGTTTAAATCTCTTGCATTAATTATTGTTCCAAGATAGTAACACTTCTAACTCTCTCATTTCAGATGTTTATCCTGGACAGAGTAGAAGGAGACAGCTGCTCTCTGAACGAATTTACTGTAACTGGTTCAACATATGCTCCCATGGGAGAAGTGTAAGTGTTCTGTTCAAGTGAAATATTTGTCTGTTTATGCAGTCACTATTACTTTGGTGTAGAAAAGGGATGCAGGTAATATTCAATAGTGATTGTTAATAAATGAAAGGTCAGCCAGTGACAATGCACACTGAAGGGCTGAGGGCAAAGGAATTAACAGGAAAACGAAGATAAATTGTAGAAAAGTAAGCTTTCATAAAACTGAATACAGTCTCCAGTATTGCAATGTTCCCTTGATAATCTAAAAATTAATTATGGGTGGAGAGGATTTATTTTATTGAAATCTTGCTGGACTGAGATTAGCTATCTCAGTGCTTCTAAGTGGGGTTTACTTTTTTTTATTTAAAAACTGGGTAAATCTGAAGAGGTGGGCATTTGCTAATCTGTGAGCTCAGTGTTTCCAATTTCCCTCAGAGAATTCTCAGAGAATGGGGAAGTTGTTTTTTCTGAGGCATCTTCTGAATGTGTTGGAGTTACCTCTTAAACTGACTGTAAATTCCTGTTCCTGGCCCTCAGTAGTTTATTGGTGCATCTGCACTTGAGTTGATGTGTGTTTATCCCAGCCTTTGCTGTTTGAGCTGCTGTTAAACCCAGTCCTTTAGGAAAGGAATGAGGTTTGGTTTACTTTATCAGTTGCAAGTCTCTACTAGTGAGGTAAGTGGTTCATCCTGAAAACTTCAGGAATTTTTAGGACTGCTTCTTGAAGAAAAGCCTCTTTTTACTGGGCTGTTACAGTCCCTTTTACTTGGTCAGTCCTCCATGTGTTTTATAATCTTATCAATTCAGTTTTACTTGCAGAGTAGAATTCTGCTATGGGCGAAGTAGAATTTCATTTCAGTTATTGTAAACATCTGAGCCTTGTGCAGTTTCACATGTGTGCCTCTGACTCCTGCAATCTTGCCCATCTCAATAGTGATTATCTCTGTTTAATTTCCATAGCAGTTAAGACCCTGGTGTTCCCAGCAGCTGGAAATCTTAATTCCCCAGTTCTCTTTTCTGTTTCAAAGCTAATTGCTGTCAAAAGCTTACGCTTTCATTTCAGGAGACAGCATTTGCTTAGACAAGGTGACTCCAGACCTTGCAAAACTCCCAGCTATTGCACTTTAGCTGGTCTCATAAGAGCTCCAGATAAACAAAATAATAAAATAGAGTGTGGTGGCAGATGTGGGGGATAATGAGACAGACAACAATGTTTGTTAATGTGCTCTTTTCACTTGCTGAACTTGGGGGAATGTGAACAAGTTGTGTTCAACTCGCTGCATTCAGGGACACAAAGGATTCTCAGAGAGGGAGATTGCCTCAGGAAGGCTCTTCCTGGATCATAAGGAGCCACTGCTCAACTCCAACCCTTAGGGCTGGTTTATTTCTGCATTTCTGGACAGCTTTGAAAGCAGTGGCTTTGGAGAGATTTGAAGTAAGGTGACTGACTTCACCTTGGATTGCAAACTGTCACTGGAAATGGAGTTTTTTGGGGGGTTAAGAGGCAGTTAATCCATTGCACTGCCCCAGAGCAGGACCTGCTCCAGATATGGACCATTTCTGACAGGTGTTTCTTGGTACTTCAGACACTGGTGGCTTCCACAGCCTGTTCAATTTTGTAACCATTAAGTGTTTTTGCACTAAACCAGTAATTTTTCACTTACTCATAAAATACTTGATACCTAACTCTCCCCTAAGATTCATTCAGAATATAAAATCACAAATATTTCCTACTAAAAGCCCCCCAAATTTCGTACTGATTTATTTTCCAGGGATACTGGGAGATTGTCAGAGTTTGGAGTAGTTTTGCCATGTGTCAGCACACTCAGTGCTTGCTGCAAACTGAGAGAACAAACCCAACAATAATTAAGAACTGCAGCAAAAGCTGGCAGATTGCATTTGACCTTCAAATGAGTTCATCTTGAAAAACCTGAAGCTTGTAAGGAAAAAAAATTCCTTTATCCAGAACTGATCCCAGCACCTTAGACTCTGCATTTGTTCTTCAGAAACTGTTGATAAGGAACACAAAAACAAGGGTTATAAAAAGCACACCCTGGTGTAACAAGCTATGGATATTCCAATATGCTGGTGTTCTTTGAGTTCACAACAGGTGAAAACAGGAAGTTTTGGGTGGGATAGACGAGGTGACAACCTGAGAGCTGGACTTTAAAGCCACAGCTTGTGGCTGTAGGATTATATGCAAAATGAAACATTAAAAACATACTTGTTTTCATTTTGTTCTCATGCTGTTACACAACACTGGAATTTGTTTGCAGTACCACAACTGAACAAAAGCTTACATAATGGGACATGTCACAGTCTGTGTTGTGAATTCTTACGGAGTAATGATCCACATCTTTCCACCATCAGACCTTTTTTTTCCCCCTCCTTGGGAGCTTTAATAAAAGATGTTATATATTAGCTCTGTCTTGCTAATATTGCTAGGGGGAAAATAACAGTATTGAACACTGTCTTGGTTCTTTTATGCTTGCTGTAGAAGTATGGGAACGTTCCAGAAAAGGAATCAATTCACTGTTGCCAAATGTGAAAGCAGAGAAGTTTCTTCTTGTGATTTCAAAATGGTGCTTTACTTCAGGAAAATGTGCCTTCCCTCTCTCTGAAGCCTTGGGATATTGATCATTGAGTGTGTATCACTACTAGGAAAGAGTATTTCTTTTCTAGTGGAGTTAGTCTTGTGAAATGACTTCACCTTTCATGGCTTTAGGAGGCTCACACATAATACAGATCAATTTGTAGGAAATGAAAGAGGCGAAATCTGCTTTAAAGCCTGGATTTATGCAGCCATGGATTCATGCATTGCAGTAAAGCTGCAGAATATGCAGCAGGAAGGAAGCTGAACTCCTGAGGTATCCAGCAATGTCCCTCTCCTGTGTGGATCTCCCCTCCAAGCCCTGCATGTGCTCCAGCAGTGCCTTCCTGTGCCTCCTCACTGAGCCCTTTTCCACGCTGCTGTGGAAGAAGTGAGGTTCTGTCACTGAGGGAGCGATGCCATCGATGATCTTGTCATTCCATTCATGATTCTGATCCAAACTCAGAACTCCCCTTCATCAATCCTGCTCTTCTCAGCAGCTTCTGTAGTTTCAAGTCCGTATCTAATGAGCATTGTACTAAATGGAAATGCAGTAAAGACGATAAAGAAAGGATGAGATGCTAATACTAAATAACTAACTTCAGTCTCCCCCTTTTCTTCCTCTGGAAAGGCATAAAGATGACAAACTCATTAAATGTAGCCAGTATGATGGTCTTGTGGAACTTGCAACGATCTGTGCACTCTGCAATGATTCCTCTTTGGATTACAATGAAGTAAGTTCATATCCTGGAACAGAGGAGAGTGTGGGAGTGAGGATAAATGTTCTCATCTGTCTGTGTAATACCTTGCAGTGGTAAATCCCCTTCTAGTCAAGGGGGGAGAGTATTTAGGCCCTCTGAAGTATTAATTCTGAGAATTACTTGTTTGTTGAACGCTGAGAACTAAATCCAGCAGCAAATGTAATCTGTAATTTGGAGATCTCCTGGTGCTGCTTTCTTGCTTTGCCTCGCTGCCTTAAGGTTGCTACCGATCTCAAAATGTCTTAAATACTTGATGATAAAATACTGACACCTCTCTCTGCTGCTCTTGAGGGTAAGGGCTTCAAATTCCTACAAATCAAACTCCTCAAAGCTGCTCTTTTAAAACAGTTCTACTTGTTTCATGAAATCTCGTTAAGCTCTTCTTTTTTTCCTATTGTGAAACTTGAGCTTTTGTCTGTGGTAGGTTCCAGGTGAGGTTTAAACTCCTGTGCTTTTGTTTGCTTTGTGTTAACTCAAGGCTAAGGGAGTTTATGAAAAGGTTGGTGAAGCCACAGAGACGGCGCTTACGTGTCTGGTTGAGAAAATGAACGTGTTTGACACAGACCTGAAGGGACTTTCTCGAATCGAACGTGCAAACGCCTGCAACTCGGTGAGCCCCCTTTTATTGGCACTGTTTGGGGGAGACAAACAATGGAGCTCTGTACTATGGATCACCTAAATGCATTTTTATGGTTTTTTTGTTTTAATAAGGTGATAAAACAACTGATGAAGAAAGAATTCACTCTGGAATTCTCAAGAGACAGGAAGTCGATGTCTGTCTATTGTACTCCGAACAAACCGAGCCGCACGTCCATGAGCAAGATGTTTGTTAAGGTCAGTCCCTCACCTGAGTGAGTGTGGTGATGAAATGGCTGCAAAGCAGCACCAGACTTAAAAGTCATGGTACAACTAACTGCAGCTTGAGGTGGCAGGAAGGACTTTATAATTTAAGCAAATACTGTAATGGAAAGGGATTTATTAAGCTAAACTACTTTTTCTTTTTGCCTCTGCAGGGTGCTCCTGAAGGTGTGATTGACAGATGTACACATGTCCGTGTTGGAAATGCTAAAATACCTTTAACCTCAGGAATTAAGCAGAAAATAATGTCTGTCATTAGAGAATGGGGAACTGGCAGAGACACATTGCGTTGCTTGGCTCTGGCAACCCATGACAATCCTCCCAAAAAAGAGGAAATGAATCTGGAGGACTCCTCAAATTTCATTAACTATGAGGTAAGATTAATAGCACTTCTGCCTCTCTCAAACTGGAGAATGGTGACTCTTTATGTTTGATTATTCCTTGAGGAAGTTACATCTGAGAATTCTCTTTCTGGGCATTTTTGGTATCAGGCACAACAGTTGCCCATATGTGTGGAGGGAATGCTCAGTATAAGAAGAGACTTTGTGTTTTAGAAGAAGCTGTTGATGGCATGTAGACAGGCTGCTGCTGCTTGGCTAAAAGCACGAGAAGAAATCAGTTAAACAGTCCAAAAATTGCGTCGTTGTTTCAGCTCTTACGGTTTTTCAGTTTGGCATTGCTCAACTGCAAGACTTTTTTGGGGATTGTGTGATGGAACATACCTGCTCTGGCAGTCAGGTTCACTTCCCTGCCTCTGTGCTGTCAGCTGCAAGGGCTCAGTCCATGATTATCATCTTAGCTGCTCTGTAATTTTCCAGTGAAACCTGTATCTGGTATTTAGGAGGAAGGTAATAACACTTCCATGAGGTTTTGGCTTGTGCTCTCTCTGCTCCTGGCACTGATGATAAAAATGAAAGACTTAAAGCTTGCAGGTTGAATTTGTAAGGCTGGCAAGTAGAGCACGTTTTAATTAATAAAATTAGTGCATTTGAAGTAAATTTGGTAAGGCAGGACAAGGAGTGATCCCAAATGTCACGACACAGAGAGATGTAACGTGCAGGGAACACAATTACTCCACTGCTGCCAGAGGAGAAATCTGCAGGATCTTGCACTAAAACTCGGTGTGTTTTGTTTCAGACCAACCTGACGTTCGTGGGCTGTGTGGGAATGCTGGATCCCCCGAGGATTGAAGTAGCTTCATCCATAAAGCTGTGCAGGCAGGCTGGCATCAGAGTGATTATGATCACTGGTGACAACAAGGGCACGGCCGTGGCCATTTGCCGCCGCATCGGGATCTTTGTGGAGGATGAGGACGTGTCCACCAAGGCCTTCACCGGCCGGGAGTTCGATGAGCTGTCCCTTGCTGCCCAGAGAGATGCCTGTCACCATGCCCGGTGCTTTGCCCGTGTGGAGCCTTCCCACAAATCCAAAATTGTGGAGTTTCTTCAGTCTTTCGATGAGATCACAGCCATGGTAAGCGATGGTTACTTGGTTAGAAAGGCAAGGGCTGTGTTTGAACCCTAATTAGGCCTTCTCAGAGTAATTCTCCATTCTGGAAAACACTTGCTTCCACGTTTCCCTGCACTTAGTGAGTTTTAAGGATCCCAAACCACACCCAGTGCAAAATTCCCTTCTGGATCTGTATGTCAATGCCCACCTTATTGATTCATTTCCAACCCTTAATTCTTTCTTTAGACTGGTGATGGTGTCAATGATGCCCCTGCACTGAAGAAAGCAGAAATTGGAATTGCCATGGGTTCTGGTACTGCAGTGGCCAAAACTGCTTCTGAAATGGTTCTAGCAGATGACAACTTCTCCACGATTGTGGCTGCTGTGGAAGAAGGACGTGCGATTTACAACAACATGAAACAGTTCATCCGATACCTGATCTCCTCCAATGTTGGGGAGGTTGTTTGGTAGGTTTCAATTTATTTTTTTGTTGAGCTAAAGTAGTGATGATGGAGTCTTGCAGTATTTCTCACTAAAACCAGAGGAGGAAGTTCTCCAGGTAATGGATCTCTGTGGAAGTTGCATGTTTCTGGCCTGCTCTTTAGTGAGGAATTGTAGCTTGCCACAAAAGTTGTACATTGTGTTATGTAGAATATTCTAGCTCAGTAGGTAATGCTTTCCAATTGTTTCTATGGTTGGAATAATTCTCCAGAGAAGGGGAACCAAAACCTTAATCAAACAGTACAAGATCTGGAATTTCAGATAACATAGTCACAGGCAGAGCTTAGATGTTTGTTTAACCTCAGGTTCCAGGAACATGGCTTGTGTTCCTCTGGGAGGAGCAGTGGTGACCCAGCACCACAGAATGCATTTCTGGTGGCAAAATGTAAATATTGATCTCCTCACAGGCCTTACATCAAAGCAGACTTTCTCCCAGAGTGGGGTAAAGCACAGCAATTGTCTTGCCTTGTTTCTTGTCAGCTTTAAGGCTGTCCTTCATAGGGCTCTTGCTGCAGCCCCTATTTCTGTTCTATTTATTCACACAGGCTTGGAGCCATGAAAGTTACAGGCTCATTAAACTTCTGCAGGGACTAGCAGTAATCTAGGGAAATGAAGCTTAGTCATTTGAGCTAAAATGTGTCTTTAAGAAAGTGGTTTGCAAGCCTTTATCCATGTGTGTATATATATTTACCTATACAGACAAGTAGAGTGGGGAAAAAACAACCCTAAAGTGAAAATTCTTCCATTTTTGAAGTTACCAGAAGAAGACAATGCTTCAAAGCTTACATGCCAGTGGTTAGTCTTTGCTCTTGGATATGTGTTTAGTTTTGTGATTGTGAATATTCAGCTTGTGATCTTCGGTGTGTAAGAGGGAACAGAAGTGCTCCTACAGGCTTAGGCTTTAAACGTTACTGACGTGCACAAGAACAAGCTTGTAACTGGTGGCTTTCTTTGTAGTATCTTCCTGACTGCTGCCCTGGGTTTTCCTGAAGCTCTAATTCCTGTTCAGCTGCTGTGGGTAAACCTTGTGACGGATGGTCTCCCTGCCACTGCCCTGGGCTTTAACCCTCCTGACCTCGATATCATGAACAAGCCTCCGCGCAACCCCAAGGAGCCCCTCATCAGTGGGTGGCTCTTCTTCCGTTACCTGGCGATTGGATGTAAGTGCTGATGGCTTTTTTTTCCTTAAATAAACTAAGATATTAATTACAACCTATTTTTTTTTCAGTACTGGAAGTCTTGAGGCCAAAGTTCAAGTGTGGCGAGCGAGGTGTTGTCCAGCGTACGGTTCACAGCGCTGAGAAAAGCTCTTTGTTTCCTTTCAGGTTACGTTGGTGCTGCCACAGTGGGTGCTGCTGCTTGGTGGTTTATTGCTGCTGATGGTGGTCCAAGAGTTTCCTTTTACCAGCTGGTATTTGCTCAGTTTGATATCTTTGGGGGGAGAGGGGAGGTTCCTGCTGCTTTCATACTTGAAATGACTGTACAAGCCCGGTAGGTTACGGGAATTTATATAATTCAACATTTTCACACTTGTCACTGTAAAACTTCTTCATGATTAATTAGTCTCGATAGCAGAGCTCAGAGGTGGGATACCTGAGCTTCTAACAATGTGAAGGACTAATTGTTGTCTTGTAAGTGAAAGCCTAAAGGGGATTTTTCTAAAGCAGGCAAAAGTTTATAAGCACTGGGTTTAGGAGTTACAGTAGCAACTTTTCTTTCTGTAATACTCACTGCTTTTCTCCTAGTTGCCTCTTTTACATCTGAAAAGTTACCAAGCTGTGGAAGTGAGTTGACTCTGTTCTGTTCCAGAGCCATTTTCTGCAGTGCAAGGAGGACAATCCAGACTTCTACGGGGTCGACTGCGTGGTGTTTGAGTCCCCGTATCCGATGACAATGGCTCTTTCTGTGCTTGTCACCATAGAGATGTGCAATGCTCTCAACAGGTTCGTATGTCCCAACAGGAAAGCCAAGCCTCTGCATAGCTTATCCAAAATCCTGCTTTTTGTGCAATTTGATCCTTGGTGGACAGCTCAGCTAATGAAGAGTGAGTCACATTTCCCTTCCGAGTTCTGGTAGTGCAAACAAACTGACTCTGAGATAACATTTGAGATCTCTTATCATAAGGTGTATTTTTAAGTCTGCCAATTCATTCTGGTATTTTACTAAGCACAAGCAACTGAAATATTTTCCATTATTTTTAATCTAAGCTTAATCAATCAGATTATCCCTCCTATGTTGGTATAAAGTGATATCAAGGAGAACTAAAATAAGAATGCTGAAGATATGGAAAATAGTTTTTCCTGCCCTAAGGGAGTGTGGGTTTAGCCAATTAATATTAGATTATAAATGGAAAGCACTAAATAGCACAATGTCAAGGGTATTTTTCTTCAAATAGCTTAGAGGTCAGTTTAATTTAAAAACAAATAAACTTGAAATACAAGTGCACTGGGGTAGTCCTACATAAAGATACTGCTCTACATCTGCTGCTCTGGATCTCAGCCTCTTCTCCAGCCCAGCCTAAATGCAGATGGAATCAAGAGCCAGCATTAAGAAGGTGCAAAAGTTCTTGACCCTCTGTCAGTCTTTCTGTGAACTTCAGCAGAAGTGGGTGCACTTGGGGCCCTGGTAGACTCGGGGGGATTGTGTCCTTAGGCTGCCACATCCACACTTCCCTTTCCTGTCTCATGGAGAGGATTTTGGAGTCGTAGTGAGAAGAATAGACTAGATCAGGAACGAGCAGAGCACTGGAGACTTCCAAGAATAAACCTGAGGCTGATGGTGGCTGCTCTGCTGAGCTGACTTCCAGGCCAGTTTGAAGTTGCAGCATCCAAACGGAATCCTGGGCTGTTTCCTGCCTGGGATCCCCGTGCCTTGCCAGGCTGCTTTGTGGTTCTCTGAGCTTCCTGTTGGTGTTACAGTCACACAGCAGCCCTGTTTCTGTTGCAGCCTGTCAGAAAACCAGTCCCTGATGAGGATGCCCCCGTGGGAGAACATCTGGCTGGTGGGGGCCATTTGCTTGTCCATGTCCCTCCACTTCCTTATCCTTTATGTGGAACCGCTGCCGGTAAGTGCTCAGTGCCTTACCCCACCCCTGAACTCGCAGGCAGAGCAGAACCTTGTGTGAGGCTCGAGGCCAGGCCTGGAGGGGGAGCTTGGTAACCCCTGGCTTTTCTTTCAGATTATCTTCCAGATCACGCCCCTGAACGTGACGCAGTGGCTGATGGTATTGAAAATCTCCCTCCCTGTCATTCTGCTGGATGAAACACTTAAATATGTGGCCCGTAACTACCTGGAACCTGGTAAAGATGATAGTGTGCGGCCTGCCACCAAACCCTGTGCTCTGTCAGCATGCACCGAAGGAGTTTCCTGGCCGTTTGTGTTCATTACTATGCCCCTGGTTATCTGGCTTTACAGCACAGACACTAACTTTAGTGATATGTTCTGGTCTTGACTGACATGGTGACGAGTTTTACATTCAAAGGAGAAAAAAAAAAAAAGTTTAACTTAATTTTTTTATTGTTTAGAGCAACTGTCTATTTCTGCTGAATTTTCACATGAACATATTTGCCGGTGATGGAGGTTTCATAATCTAGATTTTGGTTTTTTGCTTTTTCTGACTTCAGTGGGGGCAATATATTCCTCTTTTATACACAGTTAAAGTGTCCATTGACATGTACAGAGAACTAACACTATTTTATGCAAATATTTTTTTGTAGATGAAAAGCATGTACAGTGTTCTGTTCAATAGTCTATTCATCATGTAAAAAAAAGGAAATTTTTTTTGAGCCAGCGGACACTATCAAACTAAATTGGCAGCAGATTTTAGGGAATGAATGTGTGTTGTCTAAAACTAAAAAAGCATGTAACTGTTTGTCTTCTGCATGATCATCCAAACTTAATTTGTCATAAAGTCAGGTTTTGTTCACGAGCAGAACTTTCTGCACTGGGTAGAGAGTCCTGCTCCCTGGGTCAGGATTTCTTCTCGGTCCCCTCTTCCCTCACTCTCGGTTCTTGACTGTCCTTGTTTACACCACTTTCTGTATGAGGTATGCCTGATCTCGCTCGTGCAGAAAATGCCATTCCAGGTGCAGCCTGCTGGGGTTCTTCCATACTCTCAACACACATAGGGTTGTTTTTTTTAAAGGATTATTTATTTGTCTATTGTATTTTATTGTAACAGACCTTACTTTGCCAGTGTTGCCCATTATGCAGGGATAGGGAGGGCTACTTCTGTCTCCTTAAATCTAAAGCCTTTTTAACACACACAGTCTGTTTCAATTCAAAAGAGGGGTTTAAGTTGGGGTTTAATACCTTTTTTACACGTGTCAGAGCCTTTCTTTTCCTTTCTTTTTTTTTTCCCCCCCCTTTAAGACCAAAATTTGCAACGAGACCTGAAAAAATAACTTGCACTGCATAGCTAGAAATTGGATTTCCTACACTTAGGGCACTAATGCTCAGTTGTATACATGGAGTTACTCTGCTGGCCTGTTGTTAGCCTGACTTGAAGTAACAAGCTCGTGTGTGTTTTTTGTAAAATCTGTAAATAGCACATGACCAAATTGAACATATTGTATAGAACTATTTTTATTTTAATGTGGCACTAACCACCTTCATTATTACGGTAAATGTTAAAGCATGTTTTCAAATTCAGTCCTGTATCAACAATGTGTAAGTCATTAACAGTCCTAACTGTGGTGTTTTTCTCCAATGCCTTCCAACTTTCATCGACTAAAGTGAGTATTTTTCTTCCATTTCACCCTGCCAGTGGTGACTTGCTGTAAAATAGCATATGCTGTATACATGTTGAAGAATAAATAGTAATTTCCTTCATTCCCATGCTGTGTTTTGTCAAACTCTGCTGTGCTACATTATTATCACCACTTTAGACTCTTGTTTTGTGGTCTGAAGCTCAAATTACTGATTCCAAAGGCAAAGCACTTGCTTTTGGTTTAGTGTATTTTAGGGTCTTGTTTTATAGCACCTGGGAGCCTTGGTGCCCCAAGGTCTTACAGCTTTTGGTCTTAAGTTTGAGATGAAATCAGACAAATCTGTAACTTAAGACCCTGACAGCTGTTACTGAATGTTTAGTGTCCAAAACTCTCTGGTACTCGTGGTCAGGTGCTGGTTTACTCCAAAGCTTTTCCCTGCTCTGAAACAGGGGCTGCCCCTTGGAGCTGAGCGCCCTTCCCTTGTCCCTGGTACCTGCAGTGCTCGAAGGGCAGGTGCTGCTCCTGGCAAAAAGAGCTCATTATTTGTTATTTGCCATCTGAGAAGGCAGAAGAACAGTCTCAGCTTAACAGGGCACTCTTTGAAACTTGCCCTGGGGTCACTGTGTCTGTAGAGCAGCAGCTGCTGTTATCTCGTGCTGGCTCAGTCTGCTTTAGTAACCAGATTCAAACAGCTTTGTGATCCCTCTTAGAGGGGAAGGATAGTTCCAGGCTATGTTCTCTTGGTGCCAGCTGGAATCCAGCGAGCACACATAATTCTCTAGGTTTAAGCTCTCAAGTGGAGAGATGCTCCCTCAGAACACAGAGGCTCTATCAGAAATTCCACTGCATTGTGATACTTTGTTTATAGAGACTTTGACTTGAGTTGATGCTCAAGTGGCTCAGAGGAGCTGACCTGATGATGGAGTAGGTGTGTTGCCAAACTGTGAGCATTCAAATCTCCTTGAATGCCCTTTTTTAGTGTGGAAGAGCCAAGCTAAGGTTTTGAATTCCACAAAACCACTGGCCTGTGCTGGCCATTTGCTGTATCAATAACAAATGAGCCGCGTGAGGCTCATCCCTGTTTCTTGAAACAAAAAATAATAGTTCCTGTGATGTAGGATTCCATGAGATCAAAGTATGTGGCAGTGTGTTACTTGCTGGAAACAAATTAGCAGCTTAGTTCTGTGTGCTCCCACTGCTATTGACAGACATTTCCAGGGCAGGAATGCCACTGAATCCTTGAGCATGGGTTCTGCCGAACCTCAGAGCACCATGTGGTGGCCTTTTTAAAGCCACATGTCTGACTGCCACCATGAATAACTCTGCTTCTTGTACAATCCTATTCGTGTCTTTTATGCCAAATAATCCTGCTCTACACCCCCTTTTTCCCCCCTTAAGAAACTGAAGGGGTATATGACTGTTGATAAGGTCGATAAGTAGAATTCAGTAGCACTCACCTTCTCTGTTGGATCTGTCAGTGTTGAAGATGAATCTTGCTGCTTGTCATGGTTTCCATAATCTGAGAGCTCGTTCGTGCCGCTGTCTCAGAGGCACTTGGGGTAGGGCCTCGTGTTCCTCGGGGTTTGCCTTGAAAGCTGGATGAGTGGTGGGCAGATGGAGTGGGCTCCATCCCTACAGGCTCCTGAGCATACAGGAACAGTCAGTTTTTATAAGGTGCTCCTACAGAGCCCAAGCAATCTTCATCTGCCCTGTTTTTCTTCTATTTCTCCCAGTCTTGTCCAAGTTTTCCTGCAGGCATGGAGCAGTAGGCTTCCCCAAGATCAGCAGTCGCTGGTCTCGGGTTTGATGGCAGCTGTGCTGTGCTTTCAGGACTTCTCTTTTCCAAGTGTTGTAAATCCCACCCTTGCCTGGTTGGGATTGACCAAATGTTAGACCTCCCATGAGCTTCCTCCTGGGCAGTGAAGCATCTTGCCCTGGAATCACATCCTTGTGATCCTGGAGCTGCAGTGCTGGGTCTGGGCTCCAGCCCTGCAGCTGAGCAGGCTGGGGGAGGCTGCAGGAGGAGCATAAGGCAGCTCAGGGCTTTTCTGTTATAGGAGGTACAGAACTGCAGTACAAAGTTTGTAATTTCTGCAGGAAATGTCTGAACTGAAGTGTTTATCCTGAGCTCTATAGATCCTGTCATCCTTTGGCCTCAGTCCTTTCAGCTAGAGAAGCCAGGAAGAGAGAGCACTTTTCAGGACAGACTCACCTGCCAACATCTCAGAGTCAAAACTCTCATTTCATTTCTTTGGTCCCAGATATTTCCTTTCCAACCTCCCCAGTGCTGGGGTTGAAGAAGGTAACTCCTATTGAGCCATGTTAGCCCAGAGAACACATAGCAGCCCTTAGTCAGGCAGAACTAATTCAGAATTCCCCAGGCTTGATTTCCCACTCCATTCTTACAAAATAACTTCATATTTTTTGTTTCTCTTTGCTCCCATCTCACCGAGCTTTTTCATCTCTGCTGTTTTCTGGATTCCTTGGTGCCCTCACACATCACTGCTTATTCTCTAGTGTGAGAGGGGTGTGTAAGACCAGGATCAATCGTGTGATTGATGCTGCCTTATGCTGGGAACACCAGGAAGGATATTGGCTTGTGCTGGGAACCCACTGGGGTTTGGAATGAGAGCAGCTCCTCCTGAATCCCGTGTTCTGTAGCAAGGAGGATGCTCAGGCAGCTGCAGTCACGCATTGAATTTTCAGACAGGAGCTTTTGTCTTTGCAGTGCCTTGGGCTCTCTCTGCTTTCATGTGTGAGCGATCCAAAGTGCTGAGCTACACAACGAGCTGCTCCTTCTTGCTGCCATCCGAGCAATAAAAATAGTTCATACTTGGTTTCCCAAAACATTATTGCAAATAAATGAGTAGGAAAGAGGCTGCAGAAAAACATTTCTACCAGTCTGTCAAAGCGCTCCGAGGCTTGTGTTGGTAGAGAGGCTGTTGGGGAGGTTCCTGGTACGAAATGAGTTTTTAATCTGATGATAGAATGCAGTACAGCAGTGCCGGCCCCAGACACAGCTCGAGCCCAGAGTTCATGGTACACAGCCCAAGGGGGCTCAATTTGCTGAGATGAAGGGAGGTAAAACCGATACAGAGTCGTCTGTCTCTTGCACCTGTCTTGTTTACTTTTTTGCACTTCTAACCATTAACTGTTTCCCTAATCTCTGCTAATTACATCCTTAATTGCATTAATATGCATTTTCAAATCTTAGCAGGAGAGCCCAAATTTTAGTGTTGAAGCAGTGTTTGGAAGAGCTTCCCTGGAGCTGTAGGGACTCAGAGCAGTCTCTCCAGACACAAGGCTGACCTTACGCTGTGGGAGGGGTGAAGTACAGCAGCAGCTTTAGGATGTTGTACTCTACCCTTTGCCTACACATTAATCCGTGTAGTTTAATGACTTCTTCAAAGCTTTCCTACTGCTTCCCAGAACCAGCTGCCTAACTTGGAAAAGGGACATTGTTAGGTCACTTTGGGGCCAAACGGTGCCGTAATGCCTCGGCTGAAAAAAACAAGTGCGTAGTGTTGGAACTTGAAAGTGGAAATTCCAAAGAAGTGAGAATTGATGTTGCCACTGGTCAGGCAGAGAAAGGCAAAAGCTAATTAAACCTGTCTTGTTTTTCACTGCAGTCTTGAGTAGGAAGTGCTGGCTCTGCTGATAATCAAGGGAGCTGAGCCTTAATCCAGAGGATTCTGAGCTTCAAGAACAAAGTAACCTGAGAGTGTCCCTTCAATGACAGAGCAGCCAGTTACCAAACTTAACATTCTTTCTTCTGTCACTGTTGATCTTAGTCTTGCTTGTATAATGATACTGAGCATTCATCCTTTCATTAACTGACGCCTTTTCTTTCTTTCCTTTTCAGCAATACTGGAGTAATCGCTTCCTAAACAATTTTGCAGAAATGTAAGGTTGTTTTGTTGCGTGCATGTGTTTTTAGCAACACATCTACCAAAACTTCTGCATGTATCGTGTAAAGATTCTTTGCTTTCCCTAAAAACAAAACTCATTGTGTTCTCTGTGGAAGAAATGTGTGGTACCATTAGGACTTCATGATACAGATGTACAAACGTGCAATATAGCTTTACCGAGTCGGAACTCTCTCCAGAGAAGTTGGGTTTCTGTGCTGCATGGAGAAGAGTTTGGTTTTCCTTGAACGAGAATTGCGGAGCTGTCAGCCACTTTCCATATTCCTGTATGTAAAATGTCAGTTTCTACAATGTACAATATCAGATAATGCATGCCTTGGGTTGTAGACGGATCTCTCTCTGTATTGTATCATCCAAACATCCTACTCCAACAGCTTCTGTACAATGCTCTCCTATTTATAAATCCATGGAAACGATTACAGATGAATGTTAAACCGTTAAGCCTCCACTTCATAACTTTGGATTTTTTTATCATCTGTGCAAATCAACCTCTTTTGCACTGTAATGTAACTTATTTAAATCTTAAGGCAGTAAGACAGATGTTGGTGCAATACAAAATATCGTGATGCATTTATCTAAAAAGCAACAACGACGTAGCCAGTTCCCACAGCTGCATGTGTGACCTTTAGAAGTTGTAAATAAGATCAATTGTCTATTGACATGCTGACAGTAAGGAGCATCACACCTAGTTTCATTTGTATCAGGTAAATAAATTTATTCTACAATACGTACTCGGCGTGGTATTTGATGCACTTTGTTTCCTGCAGGTCCGTGCGTAGGCGGCGCGCTCTCATTTTAATGCCAGGATGCCACTTTTTAGCACCAACACCATTGCAATCTTTCCTCCTAGAACTATGCAGATGCAGCTGCTCCTCGGCAGTATTGACCTCCTCGCTGGTGTGATTTCCTCTGTCCAGGGGCTTGTGTGTGTGTTTAAGGGACACTGTCAAGTACTTTGATCACTCAGTTTTTTTAAAATGCTCCATTGTTTGTAAAATCCCTCTGAGAAACGTAAAATAAACAATTCTTTCCCAACGACATCTTTATATTTTTTTTTTGTCCTTTTCTGTTTTCTAAATTGCCCCGGCCTAAAGTAGCTCCTGGTCTCTTCCCTTTCCGTAGGCAAAAGGAAGAGGAGCCAAAGGTGTTTCTCCAAACCACACCACGAGCATCCTGCTGGGAGTTTTGGGCTCACTGCCTTCCCCAAACCAGGGCCTGTTCTGCCATGAGCTCACGAGGCTGCTGCTGGGCAAGGCTAAAGCACTCCCAGGGTAAAAGCTGGATTTCCCGAGTGTCCTGTAATGCTCTGCTCCAAAGCCCAAACATTAGGTTTTGTTTGGAATAAGAGACAACTTAGGAATGTGTTTTACATTAAATGTAATGCCTCTCAGCCTCCAGCCCCTGATAGCAGCACCCTGCTGGCAAACAGCATCATCCAAATGAGGTGACATGCCTGAGACCTTTCAAACGCAGCAGTGTGAGGTTTAAAAATACAAGGGTCGAATTCCACGGTCCAGCAGCTCTATAGGATGGTGGAGGGTGCATTAAGGCATCGGGCTAAGCTGCTGGTGGCCGCTTCCTACTTTGGTAGTGCTGTGCTGGGCAGGCTGAGCTCTGCTGCTCGCCCCGGGGCTGTCAGAGCCGGCTCCGCACTCCATTATCTCCCTCTGCTGCTCCTCCCGCAGCCGCATTTAGAGCCGGGCCTTGGCCCGCACCGCCGGCGCTGTCAGCACAGCCCCTCCCGCTGCAGGGCTCCGGCAGCGCTTCCCACGGACCCCTGAGCTCAGGAGCGCAGGGATTTGGCCAGGGCAGGTGGGGGAGGCAGCCCCATGAGCAGCTCCTTCCTTTCACAGCC
Organism: Aleadryas rufinucha; assembly: GCA_013397815.1. NCBI lineage: Eukaryota > Metazoa > Chordata > Aves > Passeriformes > Aleadryas > Aleadryas rufinucha. The sequence goes on from VZTH01001273.1 coordinate 45,202, forward strand.
TCAGCCTGGCTGGGATCAGGAGCGTTTCTCAGAGCTCACAGCGCTGCTGTACCAACGCACCCGTGTGCAACTCGCTCCGGCCCCGCTGCTCCTCTCCTGCCCCTTTTTTCTGCCTGGGGAAAATTCTTGTCCCCAGCAGCGGTGCCAAAAGCAAAGCTCAGCAATGACAGGAAGTGGTTATTCAGCACGCAGCTCGTGCTGCTGTCACAGCGAGGTGCATTCCTCGGCTGCTTCCAGCGGCTCCACGGTCAGACAGCGCTGAGCAAACTCACACCAACTCACACCTTATTTTTAAACATTTCTTTAAAGGATGATCTGCAAGTTTAAGCAGAACAAGTCCCCGAGCTGGAGTACAGCCATGTGAGGAGAACGTGATGCTCAGTGGGTTGCCAGGGTACTCAGTGCAAGAGTATGGGGTAAGAGATGCTGAAATAAACAGCTTCATCTTCCCCCTCCTCCTCCTCCTCTTCTCCCTGCAAACCCCCAGCTCTAAAGCATCACATGGATGAGCCCACTGACAGCAGAGAGCAAAGAAACCCCTCCCCACAGCTCAAGTGATGAGGCATTATGGACATATTACACCAAACTCTAAATACAGAGGGCAGGAAATATCCCTATTTTTACCTCGAGGTGAATTTGAGTATGATTAGAGCCCACATCCACCCCCAGGAGGGTGGGTGAGAAATGAGAGGAGCTCTGAGCACCTGAAGAGGTCTTCTAAAAGATTGCATCCCAACAGTTTACCCACATGGAAGTCCAGGGAACACTTTGGACATGGATTTATCAGGCTCCAGGGGTTTACCAAATACCCCGAGCCATCACTGTGTTTGCCACATCGCTGTTTTGATGGGATGACAAGGGAGGAAAAGGAATCTCATCTCCAAACTCACAAAGTCCTTGGCCCCTCTGGAAGCTCTTCGAAAGGGAGGTTTGTACAGAGTAAACATCCACTGGGGACCCACACCCAACACCCCAGAGCCACTGACTTCGCAAAGCAAAGGCTCAAACCAGTGAGTGAAAACAGATTATTCTATTTTGTTGTTCCACCAAGTGATAGCCATGGACCATTCCTCAATATATAAATTGTTACGCTGAAGTTCCCCAGGTGAACATTTTATTTTTTCCTTGAGTTGTTTGCACCAAAAGAACTATTTTATTATCTATTTCCTCCCCAAACAGCCAGTCTTCTACACATCCCTGCCTCCTCTTGGCCAGCTTCCAAAGGACACTTTAACCACCTAAGGCTCTTCAGTTTGAAATCATAGGTTTATACTGAGTTTAAGCCCTCCTAAGGTCACTAAATTTAAGATCCATGGACCCTGCAGATCTGGAGTTTTTAACTATATTTGGTTGTGTTGTGTTTGTGTAACTTGAAATGACAATGGCAGACACAGCCTTTGAGATTTTCTTACCACTGAGATCTAAATGAGGGAATAGGGTTTGCTGAATCAGAAATCCTGCCTGCTTCTGCCCTGGATGGATCAGTTTCCACATCAGTGAGCTCCTGAAAAGCAAGGAGGGAACAATCACCACACAAAGAGGCTTAATGAGGAAGACAGTTACTGAAAGGGGGGAAAAAAAAGCCCTGGTTAATCAAAAATCTCTCTGTAATCAGCAGCAGCAGAAAAAGAAGCACCTCGATTCAACAGAGGACTTTGATATTGGCCAGCAGTCCTCAGTCCCTCCTTTATCTCTGCTTCACAATTCTAGAATTCCCAGGATCTGGAAATCAGAATTAGAAACAGTGCCAGTATTTCAGGTGTTATCAGCACATGACAGGAGTAAATGCATTATTTAGGCAATTTCTAACCACACCACGAATGTGTGCTGCTTTTAGTCTCTGGTAAATTCAGCCTTTTAGCCCTTACCCAAATCTATGCACAATTCGAAGAAATTCTGTCCCACCACTTCCTGTCAAAGTAGGAAAGAATTAAAAGTTAGTAATGAAATATGTGATTACAATTTGAGGATTTCAGGCAAACAGGGGCACTCTGCCCTTACCCAGCCCCAGCCCAGCACCTCAGACACGCCAACACTTTTCAGTACAACTGGATGGCAGCAGATTTCTTGCCTCATGTCCAAACTGTTTCACTTCCATCACTGATTTAACACAGCCTGAACTTCAGTTCTCGGCTTTGTGATCTTTTCTTCTCAGGTGCAGAGCATGTGATTGAGGGAGGGAATGAGGTCAGCTGCTTATTAAGGGCTAATTGTTATATTCTCTGAACTAAATGCCTGTAACTGCATTGGAGAGTACCAGATCTCTGCAAAACCAGAGATCACATTCTAAAATTAAAGCACTAATGAAGGCTCATTAATAGGCAAGCAGAATCCCTCTAGAATTCTGAAGTGAGGGCCAAATATATGTCTCTATATAATCCCAATATGTGTGGCACCTCAGAGTCCCACAGTCACAGTGGAACTCTCAGGAAAGATCACACACAGCCACCCCAACCCATCGGGCACTCACCAGGCGTTATCTGCAGACTCTCACAACTTCTCATTTTCAGTAAGGAACCAAGATCTCAGAAAACAAAGCTGAGGATAAAACTCTACTTTGGACAGCCATCTCAAGGTGTTCTGAGGTGTGCCTGGACTTGTTTGCTAAAGCTGCACCCAAGGACTCATCTCGTAGTAGTTTTAGTTTCCTGCCTGTTCTAAAAGCAGAGATTATCAGATTATCTACAAGCACACTACAGAATGGTTTCAATAGAACTGTGGTTCTCCAGTTTCCTGTTTTATGTAAATACTTCAGAGAAATGTGTAAGGCCAGTGGTTTCCACCTGCAATGAACGACCTATTCAAAGGAACCATTAGAACAAAATGGCTGAAAGATACATCACATACCTCATATACTCCTCATCACAATCAGATGTATCCTGTCCTTAGTTTAATAACACAAACAACTCCATTGTCATCCACGAGAGAGGTCTGCAATACAACTAGAAAGCTAATGCAGCTACCCAGCTTTCAGGTGTAGAATATGTCTACATGGTGAATGCTGAGTGTGAGGAGAAAGCAAAGGTTTTTTATATAAAAAAGATGCTTTGAATATGCTTGCATGTTTTTTTTCTGTTATGAGACATGTGATGAGCTGAAATCCATTCACTGCATCCCACAGCAATGGCAAAGAGATGAACAGGATGAGGCCCCTC
>VZTH01001277.1:0-62964 GCA_013397815.1 Aleadryas rufinucha
GCGGCGGCGGCGGCGGCGGGAGGTGGTTCCTGGCAGTGCGGCCCCGTGGCTCTCGCCGCTCCCGAGGGCGGCCGAGCGGAAACCCGCCCCCAGCCTCCCGGCATCCAGGAGGGAGACGGCCCCGGCCAGGGCGAGAGGGATGCGCCTCGCCCTGTCCGACAGCGGCGAGCAGCGGCCGCCCTTAATTAGCAATTAGCCCGTCCCCAGTTCCCCCTCGGCAAGCACTATCCCATGCACGCCGACCCGCCGCTGGCAGCAGCGGCTGACGGCTTCTCCCGCGGTGCTGGCGTGCGGGTCGCTTAAGCCATGGGGAATGGGATGAACAAGGTAACCCCGCTCGTCGTTGTCGCCGTGCGCGAGTGCATGTGCGCGGGCCAGCGCAGCGGAGCCGGGGGTGGCGGTCCCTCCCCGCCTCGGGGCGGGCGGGATGCCGCGGCGCCCCCGCCTTTGTCTCGCCCCTGCGCCGCGGGCACCCGCTCCAGGAACAAAGGCCAGGGCAAGAGGGCTTTTCCCTTCGGTTTTGGGGGTCCCCCGCCTCGGGGCGAGGGCGGAGGGACGAAGACCGCGGCCGCGCCGCTCCCTCGGGGTGCGCCGCCTCCTCCTCCCCAGCCGCAGCGCGGGCGGGCGGGCGAGAGGGGGGCCCTGGTTTCGGTGATGCGCGCCCGGGCTTCCCCTTCCCGGGCGAAGCGAGTTCCCGACGGCCGGCGAGAGCCGCCGTGCCCCGGGCTTCAGTGCTCGTTCTGTCCCCCATCCCTGGGGGCTGCCGTGGGACAGAGCCGGCACCCCCTGACCTGCGGCAGGACCCGAGGCATGGGGCTGTCAGCGAGCGCGGCACTGAATCGTGTCACTTGGCCAAAGCTCGCTCCGCTTCCAGGGCGCGGAGCAGCCTCTGGACGCGGGCTGTCGCTGGAGGGCTGAGCCCGGTGCCGGTGGGACAGGAAAGCCCTCGGCCCCAGTGGAGATCGCAGTGAGGAAGGAAGATGGATCTGTTTTGCAAAGGGTGTTGGCCTTTTGGCAGTAGGGGGCTTATTGTACGCACTGATTCCCTTGGCATGTCATGGTGGTTATCAAGGGACAACTGTGATTTTTCTCAGTATCTCCACCTCTGTTTAAAACCCAGGTCTGAAAGTGCGGTGGCAGCTAGCCTTTTATATATAGCTTACTATGAGGAACAGAGGTTGAGTCATCTCCTCTGTCTTACATCCTGCTTTGAATGCTTTGGGAGTAGCTTTGCTGTGTGCGTGGCCTCTGACAAAGCGGAGGAGAAGAGCTAGAAATAGCTGCTCACATGTTGTCCCAGTCTAACATCCTTGGCCCTGGAAGTCAGACTGATGAACATCCAGAGTGCTTAGTCTGCCACCTGGAAGGGGAAGCCTTTTCATCCTGTGGGTAGAGACATTGAAATAGAAACCTTCAGCAGGGAAGATCTGGCTGCTGAGGAATTGAGTTAGTGCATAGGAAGTAGAACCTCCTTTTTCTCAGTTTTTGCTTTCAGAGTCTGGGGATAATGCTGTGATATTCACCCTGTTGATATTAGCCTTCTAGAAATGGCCAGTTAGGAAGAAATACAGCTAAGAGAGACTCCTTTTAGGCTTCTGGTATGTTTGTAGTATTTTTCTTGGACTGTTTGAAATTGTCAGAACATTTAGAAGGACACAATATGGGATGCTTAAGTTGCAGTCTGGGGTGAAAAAAAAAACCCAAAAGGACAACTCTCAGCCCTTTGAAGCTGTATTACATTTTACTGTGCTACTATGTGGGTAGGAATTGGCAATCTGTGACTGGCCAATTTGATCATTTTAATTCCGTTAAATGTTGCCCTGACATGGAGCTTTCAGGACAAGCATAACACTACTTGGATTTTTCTCCTCTTTTTTATGGCTGTATCCAAGAGGTTGAGAAGGGCTGGCTCCTTTAAGGAGGTTAAAACCATGTTGGGTACTGGCCATCAGGGTTTATTTTTATAGGAGTCCCACATGTTGGTCTGGTACTTGCCACCTTCAGAATGTGCCCCTGGATCATCTCTTCCTTCTGATCTTATGAGTCGGCAAAGCTGCAGGGGCAAGGGGAAGCATGGAGCCCTCAGCGCAGATGTAGGGGGTATTTGCTTGACTCAGTTTAGTCAATCAATACAGATTGCCTTAGTTTCCATCTGAAGTGTGATTTTTGTGGTAGAGCTGTATACGGATGGTAGGAGAAAATAATCAGCTTATTTGATGGTGGATTATTTCATTTAAGGAATCCCTTTGTACTGATGCCGAGGGAAGAGGATTAATGGTGACCTGTAATGGGTGTGGTAAGAAAGAGCTCCAGGGACTGCTACAGCCTCTGGATGCTGATCCTTTCTCCATGATATGGTCCCCTCCTTATTTTTCTGTCCCATGATATGGATGTATTTCATAGCAAATAGCAATCGCACGTGACTTTATGTGGCCATTGGAGTGATAAGGGCTGGAGGCCTGGCATTCTTTTTAGGTGGGGTTTGCCTTTTGTTGCTAATTTTCTCTGTGAAATCAGCCTGGTCTAGTTCTTTTTCCTGAAGCCCATCCGAGCCTTCTGACATTTCCCAAATTAAACTGAAAACATTTGTTCATATATACCTTTCTTATTCTGTTCAGAGGAGAATTGGCTTGTGAATGTGCATGGACCTGGCTAGGACTAATTTTCAGTATTTCACCTTTTTTTCTTATATTTTTAAGATGCTTATTTTAGAGACTGAGTAATGGGGTCTGACTTAGAAGATTGTCTGGATGGTCTGATTTGTCTTCATGCTTAATGTCTAACTCTGACTTGTATTCAGAGTTCAAGTTGAAATCTGTGGTTGAAATGCGCAAAGATGTTTTCCAGGAGCTGAAGTCTAGCGGCTGAGATGGTGACAAGATTTGACTATCTGTGAACAGGATCTTGGTGAAGAGCTCTTCCTGGGGTTTAGTTGTTGTTCAGTGCTGTTAAAGTTAACTGACAGTTATTCATGTAAACTCTTCAGAAGGTTCGAGTGTTATCTCTAGAAAAAGGGCAGATAAGCCCTGTTTGTTGTAGGAGTGGATTCATAAGAAATTTAAACCAGTGTGGCTAGTTACAGCTGAGGTAGCCAGTTTTATGGAAGTCAGAGAAGCTGTGCCAGTTCATGTCAGCAGCAAATCCCCCTCCCTGATGAGTGCCCCTCTCCTGTACTACTGGACAAAGGTAGGCTTGTCTTCTCCTTTTAGAGTGCCTGGCCATCTCTGAGAAAGCCCCATGAACTTCTCCAGAGTGCCCATCAGTACTAACACATCTGGAATCAGTGTTGGGCAAGGAGTTAGATGGTTTATTATAAGCATTTGTCTATACAGGAAACAGCAGCAGAGTAGCCCTTTAAGTGATTTTCCAGAGAGGTGTGTTGTCAGAGAGGACTGACAGAAGCATTAGCAGCTATTGTCTGTTCCAGGGCTCTGTCTTTGTGCAAGGTGGAGAACATGAGCTGCTCTCATGTGAGGTGCAAACGAAGACAGGCGTTGGTGTCCTTTTCCCAGAGTCGTGCATTCTTCTACATCGGTTACTTACTCTGTGGTCATTTTCTCAATGTTTCGGATCATATAAAGAGGCTACTGTTTTTATTCATAAAGCAGTGGTTGAGAGGTTCACAAAAACAACCACCTTATTTTTCTGCTCTTCTGACTCCCACCCCTTCTCTCTCACACGCCCCTAGCAGCCATCAGCCTTCATTTTGCACGGCCCGGAGTTGCAGTTACTGAAGGCAGTGTGAGATGACACAGCTGAAAGTTCCCAGCCATAGTCGAGTGCTGAAGTATTAGTCAGCATGACATGAAGATTCACTTCTTTCCAGGTAGCTTTCACCCATAGTAATGTTTCTTGCTTCTAGAATGACTAGTACAACAGGGGTAACATCTGTCCTTGGTTGCACAGTGTCCTAATTACCTATCTAGCATACAGCATTGCTTCACAATGCACAAATGCAGACTTCTGGATTTTTCCTCCTTTGCCAACAAGAAACCTCATTTCTGCAACCCCCCAGTGTTTCTCAGTATCTTTGATTTCTAATGTCAAAGCTTAATGACTGTGACTGGAAATTAAGCTTTTATTCTCTCTTGAGAATGCACATTTGATGCAGAAATAATGTCTTGGAGTCTAAAATGCTATAGTCTACAGCAGTGGTGGTGTGATGGAAGATTTGTGCTGCAGATAGAACATACCAGGCAGCTTTTAAAATACGAGAAAGGCATTTCTCTTTTTCTTTTTTCATTTTTTATGCATAAGTTGAGGGAGCTCACTGGGGTGATCTCACTGGTGAAATTCATTCATAACTTGAGTCCCTTTTGTATTAGAACATGATTTTGTTTGCAGAATTTGGCCTCTTTGGCAATGACTTTTGAGTACTGTCCTCTCTGGAACAGCTACAGGCTTCTTTTGCCTAGCCTGGGATGCAGCATTAGACCTGCACTTCTAGCAGTGTCGTGGAGAGTGCTTGAAATACTGAATTTTCCCTTGGAGCCAGGAGTCTTGTGCACATGAAAGGAGACAGCAGGATGTTAGAAAGGTTCTTTACCCCACACTATACCCTGGCATTGGAAACTGCCCTGGGGATTTTTGTTGTCTTTGTAAGAATGTTGAATTTATACAGATGAAGAGGGAAGGAGAAGGGAGAAAGCTGTCTGAGCTTATCTTTGCAAAATGTACAGGTGCCTGTTTGTACAAGACTAAAGAACTGTTTTCTTGATGAGCCAGTGCTGTCAATCAGCCCTTAATTTGCAAGCAAGGGTCTACAAGCAGCAAAGTACAGCATGGGTCCTGGAGAAGCCATCTTTCAATATCAGGGGGGAGAATTGAGCCCTGTGTTTAGAGCTGGTGTGACACAGCAGGCAGAGAGTGATTGCCCAGCAAAGCCTAAAGGGAGGAATGTTTGCACAAACCAAAGCTACAAGGAGTGCAAGAGGTGCTGCAGACTTTCTGTTTCGCGCAAGGCTCGATAAAGAACAGTGAACACGACGCTTTTATCGGAGGAAAGCCCTGAAGTTAGGGCAGGTCAGAAGCTGTTTTACAGGCTCTTCTGCTGGCCCTGCTAACCCGTGCATGGTGAGCTGGGTCGCCTTTCAGCAGGAAGGCTGCAGTGAAACGAAGGCTGTGGCAATAATCCCTGATGAAAAGTCCTTCATGACTTTCGGAACTTCGTGGCTGCCGGATTGAGCTAAATGGGTGGAGTTTTCCCTTTAAATAGCTGTGCCTGAGAGACTGTTGCTGCTGCTGTGGTGACACTGGGGTGTTGCTAAGGCTATAGGAAGTCAGTGCTGACATATCTGTGTTGGTGGTATGCTTAGCATCGACTGAAGAAAAATGGATCGTATGGTTTCACCACCACAGTTCTGATCTCCTCAAAGGATGTGGGTGTGGGTCAGAGACTTTAGGTGGCAGAGAACAAAAATCTTGGCCAGAAAATGTGTGTTCAGTGTGCCTGAGGTTTTTTTTAACAGTCCTTACTGCTGTTCCCAAGTTGGGAGGGTTATGAGAGGGTGGGGGGGGGTAGCACTGCGGCGTCACCTGCCTCTGTGTCTGTGCGTGCATGTGTCCTCTGCACATGCTGGTCCTTGGGCAGACCTTGAACCTCCCCAGTTAAAGAATGTCCAGTAACTGAGACTCATGCAGGCATCTGAGAGTGTGGGGTGAGTGGGTAGATCTGGGAGAGAAACATGCATTTCACGGACTTTCAACAGTTCCTTTCCATGTGAACACACAAGTTGCTGTTTGCAGTGATTTCCTCTAAGAGCCCCACAATGCTGCAGCCCTGACTTGCATGGCTTTGCACTTCAAAAGCCTCGAAGGATGTCATTTTGCAGTGCTTTGTCCACCTTCCTCAGCAACTTTAGGCAAATCACCTTAGCTGTGTGAAGTTTCATCATTAGTTCCATGAGGGTAACTCTTACCCTGCTGCGGGGGGCAGGGGAGGGCTGTGTTGCAAGGCCCGCTTCATAATTTGTAAACCACGTTTGCTGTCCTTGGAGAGCCTCCATTAAGTGAGAGTCCCCACGATTAACAACCCCCGTCTGCCAAGGAATGCTGTCAAAGCTCAGCATGCCTAGAGCTATCGGGTTTGAGAAGGTTGCAAAGAGGCACGAAATGCTGTCAGCATGTTTTAGATTGCATTTGACAATAGTCTGCTAAAGTAGTATGTTCCATCCTGTATGCAAATTGAACTTTGTCAAATTGTCTTACCACAAGATATCTATATTTGATACTATATTTCTTTCTCACAGATTCTGCCGGGCTTGTTCATTGGCAACTTTAAAGGTAAGATTAGTTTTATCATTATCTCTAGGATTACTTAGCAGGGGTCTTAAGGTGTTGTTTTGCAGGCACTCAGAATTCTCTGGCATCTCTGTAGCTTTTTAACCCCATCTCGCTTCATGTCTGGATTCACCTAGTAGCACTTTAAAGAAGAACTCGTTTGCTCTCTCGCCTGTATGGTTGCTGCAAGTACTTTGAGAAAAGTAAAATGAATACCATCTCCTCGGAGCGTGCTTCAGCTGGAATTCCTAAACATTGGCCTGCCTTAAACGATTCCCGTGCTTGGCAGGCAAGCCTGTGAGCCAGGAAGATTCTTTGTCAGGCTTATTGCAAGCCCTCCTTATAAGTAAAGGCTTACTATGCCTCCCGCTCATTGCTTTCATTATTTTGGTTATTTATAACAACTGTTGAAGAGTTCTGTTATCAGCGCTTGTGAGACGGATGGGTCTGCTGGTTGCAGCCTGACCACTGATACTCACACTGTCTCTGTAGCAGATGTAAGTTTCTATGGATTTTTTTCCTTTATGCATGAGGTTTGTTTTTTGTGTACAGAAAAACAGACACATTTGGAAAACTCAGGAAACTTTATGTAGACATCCAAATAAATGGCCTGTTCTCAAAGCACTCTGTTAGCTGAAGTTCTGGTTGACTCTCCCTACTCAGAAGTAAACCAGTTGTGCATGTACACCTGTTTTGATAGATGTAGACCCTATATTTCCTATGTTTGGGTAAAACAGCAAAGCAGGGCTCACAGAGGCTCCTGAGATATCCTGTCCTTCCTGGGCTGTCTGATACCACACCCGGTCTGTTAAGACTGGCAGCGTCTACGTTGGATTTAGATGGTGCTGCACCTTCTCTCTGCCTCGTGCCCACCCTTCCTTCCTTGCCTCCCCATCCCGAAACCCGCAAGTTCAGTGTTTTTTGCCTAATTTGCCTGCCTCTGGATCTGCTGACCCATACTGTGGATGCAGTGCTTGCTGCCCCTTGAGATGTGGAGCTGATCACTTTGGAAGGCAGCCTGGAGGTGCACGTAAAGTTAAAAGCTGCCTTTTGCCACACCACAAACTCAAGTACAATGGCTACTGTGTGAGGGAGTTAATCATGCCATGGTAAGGAAAATGAGAGGATGGAGATGATTTCATGTTGATAATGAAAGAAGAAAAATGAAAAAAGTAGGAAAAAAGGAAAATAAGGCCAAGAGGGTAGTTTTGAAAGCCGTTTGGATGGACCACTGCATGGTCTGATGACAAAATTAGCTAACTTGGTTATGGCCATGGTGCTTCCTCTTTTTCTTTTCTATTCCTGAAGTAATCAAGGCGAGGCGTGGAATTGGGAGGATGTTGGATGGTGGAGTCCTTTAGGTTTCAGGAAGTCTGGCAAGGTGGGCAGTGTGGGCCCTGATAACATGGCTCCCAATCTGTCCCCCTCTCCGTGGCCATCCCGCTGGTAAGCCCTTGCCAGTCTGCCCAGGGGAGCGAAACTCAGCCGGAGCATCTGTTTGCTGGTGCAGTTCTGTTTTCAGTGGAAGGGAGTTGGCCAAGGTTGTGGAGTGAGTCAGCATCTCTGCCCATGCAGGCCTGTGGCCCTCTCATTTGTGCTGCCCTGACCGCTCTCTGTGTGCCTTGGGAGTGGCCCTGGAATGGCACGGCAGGTCACGCCTGCATGGAGAGCAGAGGCGTGCACGTGGAGGTGCTGTGAGTGGGCAGTGTTTCTGGGAACCTCGCTGTAAAAAAAGCAGAGGGTGTAATGCTTCTGTTTACCTCCATAAAAGAGAGTAAAGACGAGTTGACTTTAACCCCAGTGTTTGTGTTATGGAGTCTGTTTTTTAAATTAATTAAAAACATGAACAAAATGTCCGTTTATTTACTGCTATGACCTTTGCTCATATTGCATTTAATGACTACATTCTACCATCACAAGTACCTGTTATAATCTCAGATAAGCTACCGTACCTGGAGAGGAAGAGAAAAGATAGGTGTTACAGTACTTCACTAATACAAGAGCATACTTTAAAAATTCTTATCCTTTTCTGCATCCCTTGTCCCTCAACACCCCCTTGCCTCGTTGCTTAGGAGCAGTTGCAACACGCTCTCTGTGCAGTGAAGTCATCCTGTTTAGGAACAGGTTGTTGGTTAATTACCAGTGTGTTTTTCTGGAGGAGTCTGATCCCCATGTTCTTGGGGCACGTTCTGATTTGTGGCACTTTTTAAAAAAGTGACTGGTCAGCGTTGAGACTGCCATGAAGGGGATCACTGACTGAGAAATACTCAGCAGCATCTGCAGTTAAGATTGGTCAGAGTATCCTGATTTGGGCAGCTGAAATGACTAGCTACTTGTAAAGACAGGGGTTTACACAATTATTTCTTGTAATCATTTTTGACCAGTCTCCCATTCTTCAGTTTAAGACCGATAGCTTGAATTGAATAAAGTTGCATCTTGTCAGTAAGACGAGGAAACACTGAATTCCTGGTGTTGTGCATCTTGCCCGGACACACAGGGCTGAGAATTCGAGGCAATGTCTGAGTCCCTGAGCAGGGGTGGAGAGGAGGAAGCTTCTCCTGAAGCTGAGTCAGGGGAATGTCTATAAATCGCTCTGATCTGCCCTCTGGAGGATAGCCTTTCCCCAGTGGCTCCTCGGGTAGCCTGAGCATGCACAGTTTCCAGAGCTAAATCAAAGTACCATCCTACTCACACTCCTGTCTCACTGCTGCATGGGAGACCTCTGGGAACGCTGGCAGACTGGGAAGAGGCACAGTTGTTACAGCTGGGTGCCTTTCTGCTGAGTGAAAGTAGGATGTTTGAGATGTTAAACACTGATTCTGGAGGGCTGTTGTCTGGAGAAGGCATTCAGCAGTTGTTCTGATTGGGGAATTACTATTCACCATTCAGCTATATTTCTACTTTTAGGCGTAATAAAAACAGTCTATGACATAGCAGTGCAAATTCCACATTTGACTGGGACATAAACTGAGGCCCAGAAGCAGCTTGTGAGATGAACCTGTGGCAGAAATGGGAGCTGAGCTTGCTGCTTCTCTTTCGTTTGCTGCTGCACAAACGTCTAAGCACATAGGCTGAGAGGGGCTTTAATAACTGCCTTGAAGGTCTTTAGGGTAGAAAGTTATAGGTAGTGCTGATTATGGAAAGCCCTGAAGTATCTCCTGAAATCCCCCTAAGTCCACAGGGCTTGAGTATGTATCTGAAAAACTTTCCTGAATAAGCACAGATCTTGGCATGTGTTCAAGTGCTTTTTATCTTACAGGCTCTGTAAGCATGATTCAGTTCATCAGTAGCACATGAAAATTGTGGTATGCTTCTGAGAGGGTGTATTTGAGATTGCACAGCTAGAGGGCAGAAAAATTCAAGAAGAACCCTAGATGTCCATATAAAATACCAAGTCTGAGTCTGGTCTGAAAGGCCAGAAGGAAGCAGAGCTCTTGGAATTCTGTGAAAATGAAGGAGGAGTTATTTCATTGCAAATGGGAGAGTAGGGGGCTAAGAGAGAAAAAAAAGGGAAAAGAAAGAGGAGGTTAACTCTTCTTTCTGCCTCTAGTTTTGGAGAAAATTTGGTTTGTTTCATTTGTACCTTACAGATGAAATGCAGTCCTCTCAAAAGACAAAGAATTTATTGCGGGGCTGCATGTCCACTTGTCTTCTGCACTGGAAACTTGATGTCTCTTGAAAGTCACCTGTGCTCACAACAAAAATGGTTGCTTTGTTCCTTAAGGGATCAACAGGACAGCCTGTTTCTCTGCACATATTAAAAAAAAAAAAATCTGTTTCTTCTGATAAGAGATTCTTAATGGCTGCTCAGTTTGGTTCCAAACCAAGAGGTGTGGCAGTAGCCAAAATCAGAGACTCAAGAGTGTTTCTACCTTGAATATTAAAGAGCTTGTGTTCTTCCTTGTTTGTAATCATTCAAGGTTTTTTCCATGGAATATTTGGGGGCTTTTTAATTTGAAGGGGAAAGCCACAATATGAGGTTTAATTTCCCCCAGAGAGTCCAGTGTTGCTGTGGATGATCTGGATAGTTTTGGGAAAGTTTCTACCCTTCCCATTACTAAGTGTATAAAAAAGCAATGCCCACCAAGTAGTTCTGCTGTGTTTCTAGAGTCAGTTAATTCCTGTTCTCATCTGCTTAGTATTTTTTTTTGAAGTTCTATATATCAGGTACTGAAAACTGGAGAGGATGGAGATACCATTCCCTTTTCCAGGTTCACCTTTTGAAGGAAGACAATTTATTGGTACTTCATTAAACAGAGAACTGACCTCTTTTCCCTGCTTTTCTTGTTCCCCTAAAAGGTCCTTCTGATAGGACAGGACAAAATATGTTTTAGAACATAGTGTGAAGTGGGGACAGGAGATGTGGAATTTTTGTTCATGTATGCAGTTTGTGTGTGTGTCTATGTAATTGCACATAACTGGATTCAGGAACAAATCTCTCCTGATGGGAAACCATTCTCAGTAATAGCTCGTAGTGCTCTGAACCACTGCAGAGGAGGTTCTTCTTTAGGTGGCTGTCTGTCTAGCTCTTTCCAAAGCAGAAAATAAAATGTAGACAAAAATTTGCCTTATATAATGAAAAAATAAAGATCTGGTGATGGTGAAATTGTGGTCTCTGTACATATGCAGATTGAGACTTAGTACTATTGTACATACTGGGCTGACCTGCCTTGTCTGAGAGTAAGTCCTTATCCCTCACCTTGCATTTCTATGGAGGCACTAAAATACTGAAGTAAGAGAGGATAGTTGTAGGTACATTTGAGACTTCACCACTGTAGTATTGGAGTCGTTCAGTCACTGATGTGTCTTAACTGGAGTGGTTGGAGCTGTGTTGTCTCCCTTTTGCTGATGGGGGATGGAAGCACACTGCATTAGGTGATTTGCTCCCCAGCCACGCAGTAAGGCTTCCCAGAGCTGCAGGGAAACAAATTCTGACAGGCCCCTGGTCCCTGGTTTTGATGACTTTGGTATTGCTTTTGCAGTTAAGTGTTTGCAGCTCTCTGCATGAGTAGAGGTTAAGCTTGGAGTCATAGTATGAAACTGAGGGAAAATAGGCTGAATGTGGGAGGGTGACAGGAAGACTTCCCCAGTGTAAATTGTGTCATTTTGTGTGAGGAGAGAGTTTCCCAAAGGCTTTACTCAAAAGTCCGCATCTGCATCAGCTGAGAAGCATTTTGCTGTATGAAACAGAATGTTAGGTAGCCTGTTGTGAAGAATAATACCACATTTGAGGCGCTCTTTAGAGGATACACAGGAGGGGCTCTGATAGGTAGGTTTAATCTTAACATTTGAAAATGGGGTGTTTCATGCTGTGATTTCAAAATGTGAGCTTGCATGTGCTTGTACAGCACCATGCTACAGCAAAGAAGTTACAATTGCTGTGGTGATGATGGTTCTTTTGGTTTTTGGTAGTTCTTTACATAACCTCTAAATTTTTTTTGTTATTTATGGTATTAGGCTGTGAGTGACAGGATATCTTATTTGTACTGCTGTTTAAATAGCCTTATCTGTAGTATCTGTAGAGACTGAAGGCAGGTGCTGGGGAACCAGGGGAATTTCCCCTTTGTAAACTGTTAGAAGTTTAGATCCAGACAGTAGCTGGGAAGCTTTTTCTCCTCTGCTTTAGTGATTTGAATGGTTATTTCCCAAATATATTAAGGACCTGCTGGCTACCCTGTGACATAGGTCTGGGATGGCCATTTCCAGCTTGTTTCTCAGAATATCTGAAATCTCACTGTATAGTTTTGATTTGCTGAGATTCCTTTAGCCTAAGTCTTGGTTAACTGAAGAACCAAGGTACTTCAGTCTTTTTAAGTTGTACTGTGTCCATTAGGCCTTTCATATTGGTTCAAAGCAGTCAGCATTTAATTGGAATCATATCTTCTTTTAAAGCAGTTTGCCTTGTGTGGCAAGACATTTCTTACCATGTTGGTCATACTGATAATTAGAGATTGGGGGTCTCATTGTGCTAGGTGTACATTATATTAACACCATGAGTTCCAGCCAGCAGGCTCTGAAGTCTGCCCTTAGTCTTTGTAAGATAGAAACCAGTGATTTTTAGGGTCACTTAGACTGGTTTCTGGGCTTCCAAATCCTTGCCTGCTTAGGTATTCCCTAAGGAATTGAGACTGTCCTACAAACTGGTAAAAAAATCTGAAGGTCATGTGGATTAGAAGACCTCGCCTGGTAAGCATTAGCATTTCTTCTTTGAAATGTTTGCTCTGAGATTTTTAGGAAATTTTGTTCTGTGAAGCTAGGCTTTAATTCTGTTTCAGATAGAATTTGTGTTAATTCTCTCCTGAAGGATTAGGCATCTGTGTTGATCATGCAGGCTTGAGCAGTAGTGAGTAAAATCCTTGCAGTTTTGACTCTTCTTCATTTTATTAGTTGTAGAGAAGCTTTCATAATTGGATTAGGTTCAAATTTTATTGCTTGTTACTGTGCTCACTTGGATCTTGTCTATGGGGCAGTATAATTAAATGTCCAGCTCCTCTTTGTGATGCAGAAAAGGCATTGAAACTTTATAGTAGGGGGATAAGACGACACAAGAGATGCTAATTGAACTCTTGCACGTACACAAAGAACGTACAGGTGATGCTATTGTTATTTTTGTACCTAGAGAGAGCCGGTTTGAAACCTTTGTGGTCAGTGCTCTTTTTTTGTGTGCAACCAGGCTAATGTGAACAGATTGTATGGGCAGATTTCAAAGGCAGGTGTTCACATCACAAAACCACTGCTGTACTTGCCATGGTGTGCTGTGCCATTCTCAAGCAAAAAGGTCAGAAGTAAATGGGCACCAACTAACTTTTACCTGTATTGGTGGTTCTTTCAGGTCATTTTCTGACATCCTGATAGTTTAGTATGGGGAAAGTTGCTCACTGATGTCAGATAATCTATTTTACCTCTTTTTCGCATAGAATCAAACCTATGGTTTTGCCATATCGAGCATCAAATTTTCAGTCGCCCCAGTTTTCTTTCCAGTTTTGAATGTCTCAAACCCCTTGGTTACAGGTCTAGGAACCACCTTTTCACAACTGCACTTCCTTGCTGTAGCATTTTGCTTTTTCGTACATGTGATATCTTTATCACCTCTCTCTCTCTCTAGACTTAAAATTATCATATGTATTGCCTAAATGCACATTTTTCTCTACTGGTTCACAGAAAGTAAGAATCTTGTTATTGTCTTGGCTTGTCTATTAGGACCTCAGTTCAAGTTATATGGGTGGCTTCCCTTCTCAGACGTGGATATCACAAGGTCTGTCTCCCAAGTGAAAATGTATCCCCTGAAGGGGGATTTGTGGGTAGAGAGGAGGTCAGATATTTCTTGTACAGCTCTGAGTGCATGTTCAGATGGCCATCACCTGCACACAGGCATGCACAGACTTATATTTCAGATGCAAAATACATGAAACTTCTGACTTGAGAACACATTCCTGAGTCACTTAAGCTTGGTCTTTATATAGTATATAATTTGTTTTGGAGTTAGAAGTGTGTCTTCCCGTTACCCATTCTGATGAGGGTGTTCTAGAACAGCTGCATTTGGGGTTTTGCCTGACTTTATGCAGCTTCAAAAAGAAATGTGTCAATAAGCGACTTTTCAACATGCACAATGGAAATGCTATTTCAAGAGATTAAAAAAAATTATCTTTTTTCCCTTTATCGCAGATGCCCGAGATGTAGAGCAATTGAGTAAGAATAACATTACGCACATTCTTTCAATCCATGACAGTGCCCGCCCTATGCTTGAGGTAAGAGTTGTGGAGGACTCCACAGTAAATCCTTACTTTGCAGTTGACTGTTACAGTCATCTTGGGGTTAATTTTTTGTTCTGTGCGATGGGTGTTTTGAGACTGATTTTCTTGAAGGCTGTAGTTTTGGGATCCAGCCACAGGTTTTGTTGTTGCTGCTGTTAGAACAACAAGAAATCTAACTGACAAAGGAAGAAAACTACAGTGTCAATCTGTATAACACAATAATGGGATTATGTTATTAATTTAATAGTAAAGGTAAGTTTCCTTCTGTGTGGAGTTTAAGCATCACAAAAACAACATTCCTTCCTGAGTACGAACCCTTCTTTGTACTTAGGCCCCTTCCTTGAGTCTTTATGGCAGGTGGGTTTGCAGTCCTTTTCTATGTGAAATAGCATCTGTAGTCTCCAACACTTTAACATAAAGTATTATTCCCCATTTTAGTGAAGGGAAATTAATCTGAAGACTTGTATTTGTTGTGTTACCTTGAGCAGGGAAAGAGCTGGGAACAGGATACGGGTCTCCTTTGTTGGAATGCTATGCTTTCTTCTTTACACCAATGTACCTTGGAGGGGAATCTGTCTGGGCTTTGCTACGTCTTAAAATCCTGCTATTCGATTTATGTCAGGAACTATTTCCTCTAAAATTTGTTTGTTCCTTCCCTGCATTCCTCTTCTAATGAAATACGGCAAAATTGTGGGTAAGGCAGTTGTTGGTGTTAGCCCTCATATGCTGCTGGGAATCTCTGCTTTTCTTCATACAAAGTATCTCCAGTGATTTTAATCCTTAAGCTACAGAATTTGCACTTCTCTCAGGCAAGTCAATAGGTAAGCCAAACAGGAGGTGTCCCCAGTAGTCACAATCAACCCCAGTATCATGGTAATGGTGAACTCTGGGTTGACCTTGAGTTTATAAATGTGCTGAAGCAGAGCTTTAGCTGTTGACTTTGTTACACTGTCCATTTGACTTGTGTTGCACCTGGATGCTTGTTAAGTCTGAAACAGACTGAGTTTCAAGAGTGCTTTTAGATGAAGAGATAAACTTTCGTGCTGAGTAAGGGAGATGTCATGTTGCTTCTAAGGTGCTCTTTAAAATTAATGGAATTTTGTTTTGTTTTATCATGATTAGAAAATCAGGAAGACTGATTATGGTACAGATCAGCTGCAGCCTCAGGCCAGTGCATCTGGTGGTGGTGGTGGTGGTACTTTTGGCAGCCCACACAACACCTCCTTGCTTGTGGCGGTGCATCTTTTTGTGAGGCTGTATGGTAAAGAGAACTGGGAGCTTTTGTGGCTTAAATATAACCAGGTCACCATTTCTTCCTCTAGTTACCACCATGAAAGACATGAAGGATTATGTTTACCCAGATCTGTTCCCAGTCTGGTTCACAGCAGTCTCTCAAAACTTAGAGTGGCACGGGAACAAGCAGTGGCTGGTTGAGGATGGACTTGCTTTAATCACCTCTGCTTCCAACTGTGCCTTCAATTTTCTCTGCATGCAGTATAGTTCCTTTAAAACTTCTCCACAGTTCCTAAAGTAGTGTAAGGATTTCAAATACCAGTTGTTTGGGAGCTGAGCTAATTTTGATTACTTTATCAGACATGGTCTTACTGTGGTGATTGTTTGCGACTAAATGCTTCTATTTAAGAACGAGAGCCTAGAAAACTTCTGTTAGGTTTTGTTACTTCCTTTGTTATTTACATCCATGCCAGGTTGTAGGTGGGTTTGTTTACATCTTGTGTGTCCGCATTGTGCCTGGGGATTGTTCTCATGTCCACTGAAATCAAATAGGAATGCTTTCCCCATGTGTATCCCTCATCACCTTTCTCCCCAGATTTCACTCTTGGGAAGTGTTTACTTTTGTGTTCAGAAATTCATCTAATGTTATTCGGACTTCTAAACATGCAATTGTAGTGATAAGGGAATATCTTTTCTCTGAGATTCCCTGTTTCATGTGTATGCTGATCACCTGTAAAAAGCTGCCTTGGCTTCTGCAGTAGTTGCCTTTGTCTTTTGCTAACAGTATTTTATCTCCAGTATTCCCTAGTCCTGTAGGAGATGTAGGAACCTGTAGGAAATGCTGCAAATAATTCATTAGACAAAGGTTTCTGTGCATGCTAAGGAAGGTAAGTGTTTTTAGACATTGAAAAGCCAGTAGTGTTTTAGTAGCATGTTATCAAAGAGAATTTGGCCTTTTCTGGCTGTCTGTGGAACAAAGAATATGGATGAATACTTTAGCTCTCAGAGGTCACAAATTACCCACATCTTGCTTGTCTGATTTTGAAGTTTCAGTAATGACTGTTTTGATGCAGTAATACTTCTGAATACAGCACTTAAAGGGGTGCATCAGAAGTACCGATTGTGTACCCAGTGCTGGTGGGTTAGAGACTGAAACTGCCCAATCTGACTTTGTCATTCACAGTCAAGAATGCAGTACTGAAAAAATAGGAACAAACATCATTCTATGCAGTGAACTCTAACTTGCTACAGATTGTAAAACTGTTTTCTACTATCGTAGCTCAAGGCGTTGCCCCTGTCTATGATGTTACAGACTGTTTTTATATGGTTGTTTGAAATGCTTACAGTACCTTTTAAAAAGTGTGCTTTCCTGTGTGACTTATGTACTGCAGGTTTGGGGTATAGGTTGCTTCAGTTCCTCATAAGTTGGTAAGCTATTAGAAAATGATTGAAGAGTTTCACAGTGAAGTATTATATTGGTTTGGGTTACGTGTGCCTACTGAGATATACTTAAAAAAAAGTTTTCTTATAGAAATTTGGTTTTGGACATTATCTAAATCATTTACAAACCCATATGGATGTCTGATTCATGGGTGCCTCATAATCAAAGTTTGGCCTTAGGAAGTCATGAGTACTTTCAAGCTGGAATAACAGGAAAAAGTAGGTATAAAATCCGTTGGATTCTAAGACTTACACCTTTAGATATGGCCAGCTTGCATAAGTGCAAGATACAGAGTTGTTTGTAAGACTTTGAGTGATTTACACTGGAAAAAATTTGCCAGAATCTGGCCTGAACTATCTTGCCATATTGCCCTTTAGTTCTTTTTGTATAAACTGTTTCAAGAAGACTTTTCCTCTAATAAAACCAGTTTTGAAATATATTTAGAGAGCATTCTAAGGCTGTTGTTCCACTGAAGTGTACCATTGTTATACAGGATCTTAACCGCATTGATGAGAATTTTGTAGTTTAAAGATGTGTGTTTATAGCTCCTGTGATACAAATATCTATCTCACGGAAAACCCTATGGGTAGCAGGTAGCATGCCCAAGAGAAAGCTGTGCGTGCTGTATGGAACCAGGTTTGTTATTTCAGGTGGAATGAGTAAGAGCAATGTCCAGCAGCACCGTGTGTGCTTCCACAGATGCACAGGGGCAGTAGCCTTGGTGAATCAAGTTGGTTCCTCCAGAGCTCTTTGGATGGCTGCCCATGGAACACTCACAGATGTTTTATAAATCCACACAAAAGCCATAAACAGAGGAGAATAATTAGGTTTCTTGCCACCTGCTTTTTCTATTCTGTTTCTCAGTTAGTTTAGGTTTTAAAACCTCTATTCAGAATATGAGACACTGAAAGGTAGATGGGGAAACATATCTCCAAGTGTGCTTTAGATAATAGCGTGTCTGGCAGTGACCTGTAGGATCCATCCAACAGGTTGTCATCTCTCTGGACTCCTGTAAGGCCTTTGACATGGCACCCCCAACATCCTTCTCTAAACTGGAGAGATGAATGTGATGGCTGGACTGTCTGGTGGATGAGGAATTGGTTTTATGGTCACATCCGGAGGGTCAATAGCTCAGTGTCCAGATGGAAACCAGTCATGAGTGGTGCCCCTCAGGGGTCCGTATTGGAACCAGTGCTGTTTAATAGCTTCGTCAATGACATAGAGGGATCGAGTACACCCTCAACACATTTGCGGATGACAACAATTTTTGTTCCAGTTGCTCAAAATGAAGTATGTAAAGGTAAATCTTGTTAATCTTGCCAGAAGAATCTGGTTGCAGGTCCATTGAGGTGTTAGTCTCTGGCTTTTCCAGGTGTTTAACCCTGTTCTGGGGGTGGTTATATGGAGATGAATGTGGGCCCAACCAAATAGACTGTTGATGTGGATTGTGCAGCAGCTTGAAAACAGCTGCATCCCAGTCTGGAAAGTGTAAGCTGTGGTGGACAGTCATGTCCAAGCAGCTGAACTCACAGGCATCCTTAGTCTTCTTATCATTCCTCCCCACAACCACAGACTTAAATACTGGTAGAAAGGAGAATGCTTCCTATGCTGCCTTGGGCAGTGGTTGTTGTTTGCAATGCAGGAAGGAGAACAGTATGAGTCCTGGGAGAGGGAGGGATGCTGAGTTCTTCTCGTCAAACAGGTGCTCAGACCCTGTCCCAGAGGTATCATCTCCAAAGAGAGGCAGGGATGGATAGGCATTCTCTGGGTCCCCATATGGAAAGTCCACATGAGGACTGCATGTCATTGTGGCTGGCAAATGACGTGTCACAGATTCAGACTGCAAGTAAGCAAGACTTTGACCGTGAGGTTTAGTAATTGCTGGAATATATTTCCAGAGGTAAAGGTGGGTTTTCTCATATGCTCCATTTCTGTGTGGAAGTTGATTCAGGTGAGGCTGGGTTATAGCGGTCTTTGAGCTTTGCAGTTTAGAGGCCGAGCGTTTCACAGTCCTCAGTCTGTCTGAGACACTTTGAGGTGCCAGTTGTGGTGAGTGTTGTGAGCATTGCAGACACCTGTCCATCAGTCAGGAAATGGACTGAAACCAGCAGCTTCTTTCCCACAGTCCACCACACATTTCTCAGTTACTGGTAATTTTGCTGCTGCTCTTGACCTGCACCAGAGGTTTGATCTAGTAAATGTATGAATCCCATTACCAGTCGCCTGTGGTTGTGGAGTCCTTTGGCATTAATTTATTTATAGCATTATCATTGTCAGACTGGCTCCTGCTGCGTCGCGGGAAGCTTTGTATGCTGCACTCATCTGGTGGGCATCATAACAATCACAGTAATGTAGATCTTAAATCAACAAGAGTTTATGTGTGCATGCCTGTACTGTCCCCTGCCACAGCAGCTTTCTGTTGTTCACTCTATTAATGAGAAACTGCATTAAGAGTAGCTTTTTGCGTGTGTGCTGCGTCTGTATACGTCAGTTTTCTTTCTTTGTTTTCTGTGGCTACAGAATATTTGTTTGGTTTTTATTTTCAATATGTTGATTTCCACCCCCGCCTCATTCTGCAGAGTTAACCAGAGCACCCTAAGAGGACAGTTGTCTGCTTTTTCTTTGTATTCTGATGCCATTAATAATATCGTCATCTTAATCTGGTACATGCTGTCTCCACAGCAGTGGTTTTCCCCTCTTTTTTCCTGAATTTGACTACCTAAATAAGTGTTAATATGGTAGGCCGGTGGAGGGATGGGGGAGGCAGAGAAAAGCTCTGCTGACTGAAAAGACTGCTGACTGAACTACTGTCTGCAGTTTTGAGCACCACAATATAAAAAAGACATTGAGCTATTAGAGAGTGTCCAAAGGAGGGCCGTGAGGATGGTGAAGGGCCTTGAGGGAAACCCTTATGAGGAATAGCAGAGGTCACTTGGTCTGTTCAGCCTCTTCAGGAGAAGAGGAGACTGAGGGGAGACCTCATTGTGGTCTTCAGCATCCTCATAAGGGGAAGTGGAGGTGCAAGTACTGATCTCTTCACTGTCATGACCAGTGACAGGGCTTGAGGAAACAGCATGAAGTTGAGTCAGGGGAGGTTTAGGCTGGATATCAGGAAAAAGTTTTTCACCCAGAGGGTGGTTGGGCACTGGAACAGGATCCCCAGGGAAGTGGTCACAGCACCAAACCTGCCAGGGTTCAAAAAGCATTTGGAAAATGCACATGGTGTGACTGTTGGGGTGTCCTGGGAAGGACTGGGAGTTGGCCTGGATGATCCTGATGGGTCCTTTCCAACTTGGCACATCCTATGATTCTATGATCTTTTTTATCTGGTCTGTTTGCTTATGCAGCCGGCACAACATAAATGAACTGTGTCTTTGGAAATAAAGAACTTCTCAGCCAGGTTGTCTTATAAAGAATTTTAAATATTTTTTCCTTTCGAATTCTAAAATTTCTATCCAAGTAGAAATTGGGTTTCAAAGACTCAGTAGCTAAGAAGCTGAACTGAAAGAGAACAACAGAATTAAAAAGCTCTGTGATGATCTTTTAGAACAATCTTTCATACTCCCAGAGTAAACAGTCAAATGCATTAATAGAATACAGGCAATGAAAAGATGCTGCAACTGGAACAGAACTGGTAAGTGTGAGGAATAGAAGTTGTAAAAAAATAAGGGTGCTATGGGGAAGATGTAAAGCTTCTCTGCACGAGATTTATCACTGCTGAATGCTGTGATTTACGTGTTTTATAAGGTATTAAGGATGAGAAGCTTGCAGCTGGGGAAATCACAAGAGGAAGTGCTGAATCAAGATTATGAATTAAAAACAAAGTGTACAACTGGCTGGTAAATCCAGACCTTTGGAAGAAAGTGAAGAGCTAAATGACTGAACACCTATCAAAAACTGAGAAATGTTTAGAAGATCAAATGGTCATAGCCTGAAGACCTGGTATAGATAATGGATTCATACCAGCTTGCATTACGATCTGGAATCTTGCTTCATATTTTTCAAGCCTGGCTGTATGTTGTAAATCTTAATGTGGTTTTAGCTGAGTTTGATAATCTGCCATGTTTACCCATGATCTTTAGGCTATACATGTGTGCTTTCTTTAGAAAAGGAAAGCAAATTCAGCTATTTTAGAATAAATGAACTGGCAGCTCTGGCACAATGCAAGTAATCTGGTTAGCACAGTTTGTGGATAGTATTTTTGCAGCTATTTAGGTTTTGATTATAGAAACCTACAATATCTGCTGTTAGTACTTAATGTGATGAGGTTTACAATCTTACCTCCTTTAAGTTTTCTGATTCTTTCCTTCTATCACAAATTTGGGGAAACTTCTTTCTCTCATGGCTGCACTTTCTGGGTTGACTTAATATGTTTTGTGTGTGCATAACAGGAATTACCCTGTGCTAAAAAAAGAAGAAAAAAATCCTGTGTTGTGCCCCCAATTTCCCCAGCTGATAACTTTGGAAGTGCTGAAAGCTGCTTTAGTGCTTTTTTCTTCAATCACAGATTCCTAGAATGGCTTGGGTTGAAAGGGACTTTAGAGACCATATCATTCCAACCCCCTGCTGTGGACAGGGACACCTTCCAGTACAGCAGGTTGCTCAGAGCCCCATCCAGCCTGGCCACAAACACTTCGAGGGATGGAGCATCCACAGCTTCTCTGGAACCTGTCCAGCATCTCGCCCTCACAGTAAAGAATTTCTTCCTAATATCTAATCTAAAGCTATTCTCTTTCCGTTTGATGTCATTTTCCCTTGTCCTATCACTACATGCTCCTGTAAAAAGTCCCTCTCCATTTTTCTTGTAGGCTCCCTTCATGGATTGGAAGGCCACAGTTAGGATACCCCAAAACCTTCTCTTCACCAGGGTGAACATCCCAATTCTCTTAGCCTTTTCTTCTAGGAGAGGTGCTCCATCCCTTTGAACATCTTAGTAGCCCTCCTCTGGACTCACTCCAACAGGTCCATGTCCTTCCTGTGCTGGGACCTCAGAGCTGGATGCAGCATTCCAGGTGGGGTCTCACCAGAACAGAGCAGAGGGGCAGAATCCCCTCCCTTACCCTGCTGCCCATGCTGCTTTGGATGCAGCCCAGGATGTTGTTGGCTTTCTGGGCTGCAAGCAGATATTGCTGGGCCACGTTGAGCTTCTCATCCACCTGCACCCCCAAGTCCTTCTCAGCAGGGCTGCCCTTGATCTGGTCATCCCTCACTATCTGAGGGCTATCCTCACACAGATAATAGTCCAGAAACCATTTGTCTGGACTCAAAAGCATATCACTACTTAACATGAAATAACTAAAAAGGGAAATACTGGGAAACCAAGCAGCTGTAATTTTTTGTTTTTAAATAAAACATGAAACAACAGCGTATGTTTATTCTGGACAGATGCTGCTCAGAAGTGAAAACAGCCAATCTGTTAAAACTGTATTGCAATATTGGATAGCATGCAGAAGTCTTGAACTGTAGGAGGCCTTTCATATATGAAAATTGCATCTTGGTCACATGACAAGTGAAGTCCCTACTGGGTATGGCTGGGCAACATGTTCTCTGCACAGGCTGTGTTGTTGTTGATACCCTACACAAGCACTTACGGGAACTGTTAAAGAGGGAGATGGCAAGACAGCCTTCAAAATCAGAGTTTCTAATATTATATAGCAAGGTTGTGGCTGTTGTATAAAGACCAGCTCTACAGATTAATAATTTAGTCATGTTGGACTGTTGCATTTCCATCCATAGCACTAAACTCATATATCACCAGTGTTAGAAGCTGTTGGTTTTCGGCCATTGTGCTAACTTCAAGAGAAAGTGTACGAGCACTTCTAACAAAAACCCTTAACTTTCCTCAGTGATGTTTCACTGTCTTTTCATGGTAAGGGTTTCCCCTCATGAGATGTTTCAGAAGACCATGCTGAGCAAAACAGCTACCATTTTTCTTTCAGGTGTAGCGGCATCAGACGATTCTAGTTTGAAGTAATGCCCTGTCTGGCATTGATTCTGCTTGTGAAGTTGGGAGCTCTGACTAATTTTTCAAATATTACCCTGGTAGCCCACTAAGAAGCCACCAACAGACTTCCACAAAGCAGCTTTTAAAGTGTGTCAGGCCAGGCCTCCATGATTGGGGTACCCGTGGCCGAGGCTGCTGTGGTGATGCACTGAATTAGTTCACAGTTTGACTTGCTCATCACATGCGAGCTGTGTCAAGGGAAGCACGTTCCTGTCGTGACAGGTGGCAGGGAGGAGAGGATGAGGACTGTTTAGAGTTTTCAGTGGTGAGCTGTTCGCAGGAGAGATGTTTAGACCAGTAGATGCCCGGTGTTTCTAATTGCTTGGTTATGGTGTTAACCAGAACAGGACAAGTGCTCTGACCTGCCTCTGCAGAGGACATGCTGTGGAGTGTGTTAACCCATGCTTCTAATCACAGAATCATAGAATGGTTTGGGTTGAAAGGGCCCTTAAAAATCATCTTGTTCCAACTCCCCTGCCATGGATGGGCGGGAACACCTTCCACTAGACCATCCAACCTGACTTTAAACATTTCCAGGGAAGGTGAATCCACAGCTTCTCTGGGTATCCTGTACCAGTGTCTCATCACGCTTGCAGTAAAGAATTTATTTCTGGTATCTAATCCAAATTTACCCTCTTTCAGATTGAAGCCATTGCCCTTTGTCCTGTCGCTATGTGCTCTTGTAAAAAGCAACATGAGTGTATTCCAGAGGTGTAGTGATCATGTTCCAGCATTCCTTTCAAGAAAGAGGTGGTTGGGATATATTGTTTTATTTTAGTACTGAGAGACCCCCTTGAGGGATCAGAGATCAAGTGTGATTGGTAGTGCTCAGATATGCCCTGACATGCCTGGGAGCTTGAATAAGTCATGTAGTCAAGGCAGACTAACAAAGTGCTTCCTCTCAGCTGAAGTCCTGTAAATACTCTTGGTGTGTCCTAAAGGAGACAAACCACAATTTAATGCAGAGTCATGAGTTTTTTCTCCCACTCTGCATTCCTTCGTACAAGATAGGTTAGAATTGGAATTCAGGGTTAGAATTAGAAATAATAACTACAGCTCTATGCAATTAAAATAAAATCCTTAACTTTTCAACATTTGCCTCTTTTAATTTTATAGAGGAGAGATGGGGAAGGAGGGTTTTAACAGGACACTTTGTGTTTGTGATTGGCACATTCCAGCCTTAAGGAGCTCTTCAGAAGTGTCACTGAGACTAGTTCCTAAGAAAATGATGAGCCAGCGTTGTAAAGAACTCTGACATTGTATTATTCCTGATAGCACAAATCAAATGTAAGAATTCTATTACAGGGGCATCCCACTTGCTGCTGTTCATATTGCTCATGCAATTGCAATTTCATTTATAATATTTTTCAAAGCCAAGCCCTGTGTTGTTCGCTCAAGTCAATTCGTGGTTGTCCTTGGCTGAAACACAAATGCATTTTCTATGAGTCATTAATAAAATCAGCACTAATGGTGATTGCTATGGAAAGTAACTGAAAGGACAAACAAGCGGTTGAACGGTTTTCAGTTTAGCAGGTTCAGTTCGGTGCATTACTGGACAAAACCCTTTATAAACTCTCGTTGGTTTGGCTTGAGGAAGCTTTGTGCCGGCTGTTTCCCACTTTAGCTTTTTTGCTGAAATGCCCCTAAACAAAAATAAGTCCTCCTGTCCTCATCTGTTGATGTGACGACTCAAATTAACACATGGTTTTTGACTAACCTGAAAGAACTTGCCAGGTGCTGGAGGTTTTCTATTTGCATCTTGGTTCACAAATATAAGTTTAGGGTTTTATGTTAAAAAAAAATTTCTTGGAAATCGTTGATGGTATCTTTACATAAATTTAAATAGAGAAGTTTAATGCCAAAAATACAATACTGCTCTTTTAAACTTTTTTTTATGGACCCTTTCCCCCCACTCCCTGCCCTTGGAGAGCAGAAATTTTGTAATTTGAGGTTCTTTCCCCCTCTCCTCACCTTTTAACATCTGATACTCTAGATTCAGGCTTCCAGTGCTGACTAGAACCTCAGATATCTATGTACAGCAGTGGTGGAGACAATGTTCTGAAAAACGTCTGTAAAAACATTACTTGGAAAACCCGCTAAACATGAAATGATGAGTAGCATTTTTAGTCCTTCTTATTCTCATGCACGCTGTTTTGCGAGTGCTCACTTTATATAAAAATCACTGGACAGTTTCCTTTCACATGTAAAACATATATTAGTATAATTTAGGGTGTGATCAAACTGATCATCATTCTCAATGACTTCAGAATATCTTTGATCATTGCAGAGGAGCAGCCATCCGTATAGGCACTGCATTTGTCTCACAATTCTTTTTGCACCTTATCCTACTCAGAGCCGAAATAATTCTTGGTATTGTACAATTGAATTTGTGTGTACTCTGCAAAGGTCCTGTTTTCAGTCATTGACCCATTAGTTGACATTTGGCACTTAGAGATATGTCATTTTGCTACTCCAAAATTCTACAAGTTCTACCAAAAACCCCCAAATGCCAGTTTTTACAAGTTTAGTTAAAATGAAGTTGGAGTTTTTAAAATAAGATTCTATTTAAGTAGAATAGAAACAGAGTTTTCCATATACTGGACTGTTCCTGAGCACTGAATGGATTTAATAACAAAGACTTAAATATCTTTTTTAAAAGCTAGTGATATTGGGAAGGTCTTGTTCTTTAGTCTTACTGACTTTTCCAAATGTGACATAACTGCTCAGTTTCCAACCTTAGTAGATCAAGCTCTAAAATAATTAGAAATTTGAATATTGGCAGCAATTCCATGAATACCTTATTGCCTGTAGTGTAAAGCCTCTACGTCTATATATGCACCTGAATCTGGTTTAATGTCTTGATATTCACTGCAGCAGAACTGACTTATTAATTCCAGAATCTGTGATTAAATTGCACAAGTGTTGTTGTTTCTCAAATAACAGTGAATTTTAGAAATTTTACTTAACTCTCCCTTGTTTCAACTTTGACAATCTTGAAATCTGAATACTTGCTCTAGTTTTGTTAGCTCTCACTGTATCGGTTTAACTGCAGCACTCAGTTTCAGGGCTTAAGAGAGACAGAAATCTAGTTTTGGTGGTTACTCTGCTGAAACAGAAAACAAAAAAGTAAATTATATTTTATTTTACTTATTTTTTGGGACAATGTTAACAGGTTGAATACAGGAAAAGAAATGGAAGCACTGCTTTTATTTGATGTGGGCATCAGTTATGATGACCATGTGGGTAATAAGCAAAAAGTTTGGGGAGTGGGTGGGTGTGTGGGATGGAAGGTAGGGATGTCTGGTGGTAAAGGTGATTGATGGAGAAAGTAAAGTGAGCAGTGATTTCAAAGAAACAAGTGGAAAGTAATAGTGAATTGAGATGAGCAGAAAAATGCTGTGTTCAGCATGTCATTGCCCTAGGAGCTTGGGTCTCTACACATGCCATATGTTTGGGATGTTCTATTACCAGTAATATACATAGATTCTGTTTAATTAAAAAGGCTGGATCAATTGTTTTTTTAATTGGGTACTCTGAGGAAAAGCGTGTTAGGAGAGATAAAGCATGACTGACAGCTGTCAGCTGAAGAAAGGTTTGAGTAACAATATATATGCAAGAATATTCAATGAATAAACGGGATGTATTACTTCATATAGGATTTAAAATAGTGTTTCTCTTTTCATCAGTTTTTATACTTTGCAAGCTTTCCCTTTGTTTTGAATAAATACCATGTTTTGAAATGAGTAGCTGCTCTGTAGCACCTAATTTAGTGTGTGTAGGTTGAAGCGACACAATACCTGTTTTGAGTTGTTCTGTCCTTTCTTCACTGAATAATTTTACAGAATTGTCATTCTTAGGGAACAAAGTATCCTTAATTTAAAAATAATTAAATAAAAACTTCCATATGGTTGACATAAAATTTATATTTGTCTTTCCATCTTTATTAATATGCAATTTTGGTTCAATCTGGGATATTGCATCTGCAACTGGATTCAGGTTTGTTTAATGAAACTGCTGACTGGGGACCAATTTGGAGCCTGTTGAAATTTTCACAAGAAGCTGGTTTTAACAGTCTGTTGATTTAGCTTATTCTGTTTTAGTCACTGTTCCAATGATTGTTGTCACCTAACATTTTATGCTTTGCAGTTTGAGAATGGCAAACAAACTGCTAGGTAAGAAAATAGTGATGTTTGTGTCTTTCTTGCATGCTAGTACCCTATATTAAATGCTGTAGGTAGCTATTTGTGTGCTTGGCATAAACTGTTCTGCTTTGAAAGGTCCCCTTGGGACAGTTCTTCGATGGTACCTGCAGGGTATGTGCACAGGAAAGACAGTAGTGTCTTGGGGCACAGATACACAAATATGATGCTGGGTAGTTTTGTTTCAAAGAGTCACAAACAGCAGGGTTCAGCAATTAAGTATCTTCCTATTGCTCATATATTTAAAAAAGAAAGTCTATACAGCATGTGTGAGGAAAATCTAATTCCAGCAATCAACGTGGGAATATCTACACAAAAAATCCTGAGTCTCATGTATGAATACCTGCCTCATACAATCTTGTGGTAGTGTTGTATTTCAGGTATCCAATTATGATGAATGATATTCGATCCTATTATTGTAATTACTATTTCAACCAAGAGAAGCAAAACTAGATGGTAGGGTGGGATTCTCAGGAGTTACCAACTCTGGCCAAACTGTGTTTGGTTTGAAGTTGCTGAGAGTTTCACTGTTGCTTTTTGTGGGAGATGGGTTAGGTCACTGCACAGTACTTTTGAAATCCCACCTCTAACTATTTCTGAGTTGAGTGTGTGATTATTTCCTCACAGGGAGGAGTCCATCACCACAGCCTTCCAAAAACACAGGTGATATGCATCAGTCAAAATACCAAATTCCAGTAACTTTACCATCTCCTTTCTGAGAAAAATTATTAATAAAGCTAACAGGCTGATGCTGAGCATTTGCAAGTGCAGCAGTGAAAAGTGTGCTGTGGGTTTCACTGGAAGTTGCAAGTGCTGAAGATGTCCAGGATCAGGCTTTGGATGAGCCATTCAGGACCATGTGTGGTCTCTAATGGGCTGGTTTCATGCTTACTTGCAGTAGTTGGAACTAATCAGCCATGACAAAAAAAAGAACATTGCAGGTCTTAAATTTGTGCTGGTGCTACTTCTGCTTTTAGAGTGAACATGATCTGAAAGCCCCTCTGCACTCAGCCTGTGAAAAGCACTCAGTATGTGCCATAGCTTCTGAAATCTGCGGAACAACTTGCGTCAGTGCGTGCTGGAGGAGCGAACCTTCTGGCATGTACTGCACTCCAGAGCTAACCCATCTCCTGCCCTCAGCTTTCAATTTTTCAATGGTGTGGAGTTGCTAGAGGTGATGGGGAAAGAATAGCATGTAAATTTACTTGCAGGTCACAGACCCTCATTTTACTGGAGTGACTCACTTGAAGTGGTACTAGTGTCCAAGATAAACCTCTCAGATGTGTCATACAAGTGCTTGTTATCGTAATTAATCTGTCAATATAATTAATTATCCTTGGCTCAGCAGCCTATCAATATCCGTGTAAGTATTACTGCTACACTGTCTTTCTAAATGAATTGTCTGTACAAGCTGTTTTGGATCAGCTTTTGGCTGTGGAGCCCTCCTGGTTTCCTACAATCTTTCTGACATAGTGGTGAAGTGTGTGCACCTTGCAGAGGTGTGTCGTGGTGCTGGGGTCGGCATCTCTTATAAAAGGTGTGAGATGGCAAGTGAAGAAACGAAGGGGAAATATAGAGGGATTTCTGAGCCAGCAAAGCAAAGGGGTTATAGATTATGCTGCCTCAGGTAGCCTCACACTTGAGCAGTGAAAACTCCTCTCCTTCTCCAAGATGGCAAATAAAATGCCTGGTAGGTGCAGATTGTGTTTCATCTTATTGGCAAAGGATCTCTTGTACATAAATATGTGACTTTCCATGTGTGGTATTGAACATGTGGGATTATTACAGGGGTGTGCATTGTCAAAAAGATAAAGCAAGGTGCAATTCATAGTGACCCTTTTGCTTGGATTCTTATCTTTACAAGTGCATCTGAACAATTTGTAACTCAGCATCTGAGATAATTCAAAAGAGTTCCAGTGAATGATTTACTTTTTGTGTGTCTGAGCTGTAAGTTGTATTCTTGGAAGTCCTATTTGAGAAGTCAGCTAAATGTGCTTTCAGAAGTGTTCTGTTTCTTAACAGTCATAGGAGCAAAGCAGGCTTTGAAAATAAAATGACAGTTGAAATGTGCGTTGACAATGCAAAGCAGTAGCGTAGGATTATAGATATGTTGTTTTAAATATATCCAGTAACATTTTTAATGCATCAGAAGTGGTTATCTAACTTCCCTAATCGATCTTGTAACTTATTATGATAACTGACTGAGAAAGAGAGGCCAACTTGGTGGAAGAAAAATATGAGTTTTATGGTCGTCCTTGAAGGTTTCCAAAAATAAAAAACCAAAATCCGCACCACAAACATGTTTCTTCTTTGAAATACATTTTGTTTGTTTTATCAACTGGGTAAAGAAAAATGATTGTATGAGATCAGAAGAAACTGCATATCACAATTTCAGGTCGTCACATCTGTTCAGAGAAAGGGAAGGGCAGAAGAAGATATAACTTCATTTTCCTAGAAATGTAAGACAATTATGTTTTCAGAAAGAAGTTTAGATCTTTTTAGTAAATATGCTCCTTTTTTTAAAAGCTCACTATTGAGCCTTGGGAGAAGCATGACTAAGCTATATGCTGGTGTCTTAGCAACAAAGAAGATGTGAAAGCAAGTGTTTTGAAATCTGACTGTACAGCGATGATCTCTGCTTGTCTGAATGATGGTGTTGCTTCCTCAAAATTATTAATATTCCACCAGTCTAAAGCAGGACTTGTGCAGTGCTGGATAAATGTGTTTAACTTGAATCTTTTCTTCTCATGCCTTTTTGCTGCTTTACACAGGGAATGAAGTATCTGTGCATTCCTGCTGCTGACTCACCCTCGCAGAACTTGTAAGTATTCTTTAAAAATAAATCACAAAAACCCAGAAATCCCATGGTACCACGATGCCTATTTTAAAATCTGCTGAAAGCTGTGGTTCTGATCTCTTATGAGTATTACACAAATGTGGGGTTTAATCTGCTAAGAAAACACAGTAACACTTTATTTCACCCTGCTTTTTGTGTGTAAGTGTTCATAGGAGGCTCAGTATGCAAACACTCTTCATTTGTGGCCTTAAACTTCAGGAATTTCTTAGTGAGTCTGGTCCTAATTCAGTCAAGTTTATTCTAGCAGTGTTTTTGTTAATCTTTGTCTTTGGCTCCTCTTTTTTTTTTTAGTGCCATCTCCAGCCATTTACAAAACAAAATATTTAAAAGAGGTTTGAAGCCTGGTGCCTCAAGGGTTGAAATAAATTCCTCACAGTGGGCCTTCAGAACAAAGTCCCTGTGTGCAAACTACCCCTGCAACTATCTGCTCTGGACTTCTTGAACCTGCCTCAGAAGTCCCTGCTGCTCGTAGTATAAGCTGGCATAGCAGGGAGTTTTCTGCCCTGCAGTAACTCTGACCTTGAGGATATAGGTAGTGCAACTAGGGTGTCCAAGCCTTGCTCTTTCTCATCTCTGCTGAAGTTCATGTAATGCTAATTGACTTAGCCCTGGTTTTAACTGAGCATAGCAAGTCTTGATTCCGAAGAGAAATCAAAACAAAAAAACTTGGATGGTGACCAGCTCTTTCTTCTAGAGCTCACTGTTTATGTTGGGGAGAGGTGAGGGGGGTTTCAGCCACATCCTGCTACCAAGTTTTGTAGAGAAACAAGTAGTGGAAAGAGGCCTGGTAGGTACGGAAGGAAATGCAGCACTGCTTTTCTCTTGTATCACAGCAATATTCTGGCTCATGTTTTCAGGGGATATTTTTAGACCATGTGTTTCTCATACTCTAGAAAGATTCCAGTGTGGCACTTGATGTGTGATGATTTGCCTTTTCATTCTACATTTCTGTAATGATTTTAGGGGAAGGAAAAAAATAAAGCACCACACCCCACCCGCAATAAAAAACACCCTAATCCCCTAAATTTCAAGTCTGTAATGAGAAGGCAGATAGCGAACTGCCTTTGTCATGGACAACTTCCATGCCCTTAATATTTGAAATGAATAAAAATTAATAAATTTAAAGAAATACCCTTTTGGGAAGGAAACCAGATATGACATTAGAGGACATCACATGTCATTAATTGTTCATTGGCATTTTGAGGTCTGTAGCATTTCTAACAATGTTTTCTAAATCTGCTTCCTTTGTTAATAGAGATGTAGATCAGTTGGGAATGGAAAGAGAAAGGATGGCACTTATGATGATAATTAATCAATGTACAATTCCCTCACTGTTAAATATCAAGGAGTTATATTGAAAAACTAACTCCTGTGCTTGAGCTGTCTGGCGCAGTACCCAGGCTCTTAAGGTTTCAGTAAGAAGATAAAATATTTGCATGAGTATTGTTTCTGTTATGCTGCAGGCATCTAAAATACTTGCTTTGGTATCAGGTGGTTGCAAGCAAACGTCACTACTTCTAATACTGATACATTCTATCACTTAAAATAAAACTTGATGAGTAACCGATTTTTCTTCTTTTGCTTTATACAGCCCAGGCCTTCAAGTAAAATCAAATCACGATGCTCACAAATAGCAGCGTTGCTTGCTTTGCACATGCAGTCTTCTGAAAGCAAGAGGAAGTTGTCTTTGTTCAGCCTGTGAGGACTGGATGCAGTCTTATCCAGGAGTGGTTAACCATACTGCCTGTGCCCACTGTGGAGGGAGGGAAAGCTGGGGCACAGGAAAGGGAAATGGTCCCTCTGCAACATCTTTGCATATCTACCCTCTTCTTCTGAAAGAGGGATTCTGCTGGTGTCAGTGAGAATAAAACCAACCAAGCAGCAACCTACAGTGCAGGTCCTTGTGTTCTCTTAGCAATGGTTGACAGGCCCAACTGACCAGGTGCCCACTGCTCTCCTGTCTGTTTCCCAGCAGCAAGGACCAACTGGAAGCCTTTACCCACTGAATTTGGGGACTGTGAGCTCTTAATATACTCCAGCTCAGTTTTTCTGAAGGAAACCTCTGGTTTCTTGTGTTTATAATGCACATTTACTCCTAGAAAACTTGTTTAGTGGAGTTCTCTTCCTCAGAGGAATGAGTTGCTAGGGAAATACAGCAGGGATTCCCCTCTTAGCATGTGGGTGTTCACTAAAGTGTCTCAAAAGCTTTATTTTACTCCCCTATTCTGCCTTAGCAAGCATAGGAAGAAAGCAATTGCTTTTCAGACTCAAGGTGCTTCCTAGATGTTAAATCAATGCTTTCTCTGGTCTGTGAGAATTTTACCTTGGGCCAGTAACTGCTCCAGAAATGTCATCTCCTGTAGAACTTGTCACTAAAAAGTTAATTCTATAGAAATAAAATCTTCCCTTCCTGCCCTGTTCCAGTTAATTGTCTTTGGCTGTGTGTTTCTAAGGAATTAACCTCCAACAGTCAGGTGGCTGGTGGTAATAATACAGAAGCCAGGTGACCTATTAAGAGGAGAAAATTTTGGTAGATTTTTTTTCTTTTACATCACTGAAGGAAAGAAACATCGAGATGCTCGTCCTATCTGATTTGGATGCTGGTTTTTTAACCTTTATAAATATTTGCAGAACTCCAACTAGCAATGAACGAAAATATAGGGCTGGTATCATAACTCTGCTCTTGGTCTAGTTTTGAATTATGCAGCGTGCTAATGCGTAAGTTTAGATAACTTTTACAACATCCTGGTAGGGGCGTTGTACTGGTGGTTCTTCCTGTGGTGTTTTCCCACTGTGAAGATGATGCAGTTCAGGACCCAGCTTTCAGCTGGGAGATGTAAAATCCAGATACCATGTAATAAATTGTCCTGAAATCCAACAAATGGGCTGCAAATCAACACATTTGTCAAATGCTTTCCTGTTAGAGATGGTAATCAACTGTTTTGTGGTTAATGTAAGACTTGCCATTCTTCTTTGTGTCTGGCACTTGCCACACAACTAACTGGTCCTGAATCTTAGTTTTCATTAGTTTTCATCTAAACATTATTTTACCATAATTTTGAAAATGAGTTTAGGCAATTGTGTCTGCTGGCTCCAGAAGACACTCTGATGCCATAGGGTTGTGGAGGAGTACATATCTCCTTTTGTCTGACTCGGGGTGGCGGGGGGGCAGAGTTCTACAGAGCAGCACTAATTCTAGATGTGACTTATTTCTTTTCTCATTTTCATGGATGCCTGTAAACACACTCAAAAGCACTTCAGCAGACTGAGCATCAGCAGTAAGGAAAGGTGAAGAAAACTGGGTGAATGGAGTTCACGATGTTCAGTACTTTCCAAAGGTGTTATGCTCAGTCACAGATCTTTTTCAAACCAGAGCGCTGAAGTGTCTAACCAAAACTTGTGTGAGACCATTGAAACAAGTTCACTGGTGCATGAAGCTGCTCTCCTGGCCAGATTTTCTAGAGAGGAGAAAAGATGAGAATATCAGGATGTTGTCAATAAAGACCTAACGAAGCTGCATCTGAGTGAATGCTTTCAATCTCAGCTAAGCTCTGCTTCATTGTGCAATAGCAAAGCCTCTTGCACACATAGCCAGACATCTCATTTGTCCTCCTAAGTTCATTTATGTGAAACCTCTTGTGCTCCCCTGGCGAACCTGAGCGCCATGATTTGTTAGAACTCAGACAGTGACAGTGTTTTGGCATGGCAGTCTGAGTACACATGCATTTGTAAGGCTTTGTCTTCACTTATCCCACATACTTCAACAGTTCCTTGAGAAACATAAAACACTGAGTTGACCTGCTGTCCTAAAGCTTGGGATTGCATTGTGCCTTGAGAGTTTCCAAATAAGTTGCTCAGGTCTTTTCTAGCTATGTTTTCCATATTGTATCCAGTGATGCAGGAACTGCCTTGGAAAGGGAGTCCTGGGCTTTGGGATCTTCTTTTTGTTTATTCCAGTTAGATGTCATTGCCTTTGCAAGTTCTGCAGGCAGTGACACTCTGTTGCATCAGTGTTGTCCTCCAGGTCGTGAGTGTTTACAGTATCAGCAGCTGCACTGTTAGGCCGGAAGGGAAGCTTCCTTTTATGTGGGTATTCCTGATTTTTGTGTGGCTGCTGGTGCTGGGCTGAGGTTTTTTTCTTTTGCCCTTGTGGTGTAATATTCACCCAGAGAGGGGAAACATCTTGACTACAGGACGTTATGTTTCATGGGTGTTGAGCGCAATGTGCTTTCAGGTTTGTCCTTGCCAGCAGGCCTGGCAATGACTGCCTCCTAAGAACCTCTTCCCTCTGCCCGTGTTGCCCACATTGCTACTGCTTCTGAGCTTGAATTGCAAGAGCACTCAAAGGCCACAGTGAACTCCAGCTCTGTTGAACTGAGAGGTGCTGCTTGACACTGTGATAAACTGCAGGCAGCGCCAAAGGCTTCGCAGTCGGAAAGGCAGGGTGAGCAACTTGGAGCTGGGATGCAAAGAGGCAGTGCTGCATATTCACTCAGATGATGACAGCTGCCCTGTTGCTATCCTTCACTACGCTCCACTTGAAATGAAAGGGGCATGAGTAAAGGATAATGAGATTATAAACCCTAAAGTTTGCAAACTGAGTCTTCTCTACATTTTCTCCTCTGCTGCTTTAAAATGGGCGGGCTGTAGGCTGATACCCTGAGTACAGGCAGAAGGGGTACTGCTGTCTGAAAGGAGAAGACTGGAAGGAACTGAAGAAGCCAGGGCTTGAATTGAGAAATTTTTCATACCAGGGACAAAAGGGAGATGTTTCACATTGCCAAGAAGAAAGTCCTGATGTTTAGATATCCCCTAGCACATGGCTTGAAGGAGAAGGTAGAGTCAAAGTTAAGCATAAGTTTGGGTAGCAGGTAGTGTCTCTTTGTGAGAGACAATTTGTCTGGAGAACTGCTCATGTAGTTCTGCTGAGTTCCATCTGACATCTGAGCAGACATGAGGACATGTGAGGTCAAGTCACTGCTTTGAAGAAGAATAAAACACAAACTGAAATACAGACTTGACAGTCATCAGTATAAAGTGCTTGTTAATGTTTATCACACTGGAGTGCCTAAAGTACCAGTTTCTTATTCAGATAGAGTGGCGAATAACTTAAGCCAGTTTTGTGTTTCATTGGCAGACAATAACTTTTACTTTGTAAAAACCGTATTCAGTTCTAAATTCTAGAAACAGCGTGAAGTGAGCTTTCAGATATATTTCTCTCTTTCTAAGTAGTGATTTTACTAAATACAGCACTTTCTTTATCCTCCTTTGCTTTTGTTTTCAGAGCAAGGCATTTCAGAGAGAGCATCAAATTTATCCATGAGTGCCGGCTCACAGGTGAAGGCTGCTTAGTTCACTGGTATGTATACTGCTAGATAAAAAAAACTTTTTAAGGGTTTCTCTACCTCGATTTGGATGTTCGTAATTTAAATAAATTAGTGTTCATCTCCACTCTGTAGCAAAATCCTCTTGGACTGAATTGTCCCGTTTATTCAAAAAGTCCCAGAAGATTTGCAAATGCTATTAAAGCCTTATGCTAGGACTTCTGAGTCTCTGGGGTGGGCAGCTGAAATGGAGATGAAAGGAGCCTGAGAAAATCTTCTTGACCTTCTCTTATCAAACATTTTTTTAGGATTTATTTGACTAGGAGTGTGTTGACTGGAGATGTATTATTTATTTCCCATCATTTTAATCACTGTATTTCTAAATGTGATTTCCATAATCCTTATAATTTGATTAGTTTCTCTAACAGCTGTTTTGGTGACTTTAGAGTTGTTAAAAAAATTGTCTGAACAGAAATAGATTTTTTTCCCTCTTTCTTTTCTTTAAACTGCTGAAGCATTCAAATGTTGCATTTGTTAATAGCAAGTCCCTGATTGAAGAGATGCTCCTGGGACTGTAGAGAATAGAAAAGGAAATCCCACTCTGGGTTTTTTCTTGCTCTCTGCTATTGGTTGTGGTCTTTGTGCTGTATGTCCAAGGGACATAT
Source organism: Aleadryas rufinucha (assembly GCA_013397815.1). Taxonomy (NCBI): domain Eukaryota; kingdom Metazoa; phylum Chordata; class Aves; order Passeriformes; genus Aleadryas; species Aleadryas rufinucha. The sequence goes on from VZTH01001277.1 coordinate 35,757, forward strand.
CTGAGTCTATATCTGGAATCGGAGTCATCTCGTGATTTGAACACTGGACTTGTACACAGGCCCTGAGCATAAATCCTCACTTTGCTATTGACTCATGACAGGGCTGTGATGAGCCATTTGGTCAGTCTTGGTGTATGGAAAACAGGAATAAGTAGCCTGAATTCTGATAGAGTTTTAAAAACATACATTTATAAATTTGTGAAGTATTTCAGAAACATAAAATGGTGAAAGAATCTGGTAACTTTCTTTTTACTGTGGTAAATATAACTCTAACACATCCTTTATACTCGGAATAGTAATTGTTCTGAGTTTGTCCAGTGTTGTCCAACCAGGCATAATGAATGATTCTTACTCTGTCCCAGCTTTTCATCTGGAGAAACTGGAGTCCTGAGAGTTGAAGCTGCACAGTGCAGTGGATAGCAGAAAGAGGAACTCAAGCAACCAGACATATGTACCTTTCAATGGTTCAGTTAAAGTTCATTTTGGCCCCATGAAATTGCAGCCTTTATTCTTGGTGGAGAGGGAACAGTCTTATTTCACTGCTCTGATCTATATAAGCAGAAGAAAGAAAGTGGGTGACTTATTTCTGCCTTTTTAAACCCCAAAGCTAACTTAGAATATGTGCACTGTTGCCTCCTGTTGTGAAGACTTTATGCTTATTTCTTCCTTTCCAGTCTCATATGAATTACCACTCAGAACCCACTTTCTTGATCATGTAGATTTTTTCTGCTGCATTTGAAAAAGCAGCACCAAAACCATTTAACTCAAATATTGTAATATTTCTTCCTCATGGCAAGCAACACAGCAGTCTGCTGTGATGTTGAGAAGTGATGCTTATAACTGTGACAGGTGAAGTACAGCACTGCTTCAGTGTACTGCACCTCCTTTTCCATGCAGCCTTGCAGGTGTCTCCAGGAGTGTCACCTTGGTGGTTGCCTACATCATGACCATCACAGACTTTGGCTGGGAAGATGCACTGTCTGTTGTCCGCGCGGCGAGATCCTGTGCCAATCCAAACATGGGCTTCCAGAGACAGCTACAGGAATTCGAAAAGCATGATGTTGATCAGGTAAATGAAGTACAAAAAAGAGCTGTGAAACACAACTCCAAGTCAGATCATGGGCTACTTCTCAGTATTTTGTGGTCTGTGTGGTTTGTCTGACTCCCCGTTTTTGCTTTGAGGGAATGGCTTCTTAGCCCAGCCTGAGGGCTAAGAAGATATAGATAGATCTTAAGGTGATATCAGGAAATGCTGGATGGGAGAAGGGATGAAGCACAGCATCTAAACACCTCCTGCCCAGCTGTGCTGTCAGTCTAGTGGTTGCTTCACGTGAGCTAAGACACAGTTCAAGACTGACACCTTTAGAGGGGTAAAAGGTAAAGGGTGAGTTGCTCAGAACATAGCAAAAAGGCAAACCTATAACTACCGGTTGTATAAAAGTAGTGGGTTTCCCCCCAACACATTCATTTGGAATAGTAAGCAGGAAAGAAATCATCATCACAAATCTTTCCTGTCCAGGAGTTAAACTGAGTCCTCATTATGACTTGTGTGTTGTTATCCCCCTCGCCCCCACTCCATCTTCTGTGGCTAAGACTTAATAAATTTTCAGATGTGTAGGGCAGCCTCAAATCGAATCCTTTTTTTTCTTGTTAGCCTGTGAAGGTTTTGTAGGACTAGGAGAACCAACGGAAGAGTAGGACTGCCAAGCGGGTTTCATAAAACAAAAATTAGTTTCTTGCTCCAAAAAAACTCCATCCTATGCAAAAGACCTGCTCCCTGTGGGTGACTGGTGACTTCCACTTGTTACCAACCTGCTGTGGCCGTCCCCTCCATTTTCCATTGCTCAGCATGTTGTTGTTGTGTGGGCTTTTGTGCCTATTGTGCTTATTAAAAATAACAACAACAGAGGCAAACCAAAGTCGGAAAGCAAAATACATGAGGCAAAGGATGTTGGTTTTTTTTATTCCATCCCTGTCATTCTGCTGCAGAAAGCTCGGAGTTTAGAAATTACCATTTGTTTTGCATGATGCAGTTAGCAACTGTAAATATTTGCGTTTTTTTAATATTTAACTGAATGTTTCCTGGATCGTTTGGAACTGGTGTAAATGGTAGAATAACTGATTTTTAAGAGACAAAAGTCAGAGAGGGACTTTCCAGACTTGTCTCCTTCCTCCCTTACAGTCATTTCTACTCTAATTGGTTTGGTCTAACAGCAATGACAATTAAGGCTATATGCAAATAGCCTGATAAAGACAGTAACGTCTCTCTTTTTTAATCCACCATGGACGGTGCATTCTGTCTTTATTCACTGAGGGGGAGGCAGTAGGTTGCAAAAAGAAGTATCCACCTGTATTCACTGGCTGGGCTGTAGTTTCTTACTGTCTCTTAAGAGCAACCACATCCTTAGCAGGTGTCTATTTACACACCTGATTTCAGTGGAATGATGCCATCTGCCAAGGGCGTGAACTTCTTTCAGATTTCAGCAGCATTGGGTGTTTTGCTGTGCCACTAAAGGGTGGTGGTATCCTGTGGGCTCGCTGGAATGTTGTCCTTTAGATCTTGGTCTTATAGGATGAGGTTTAGTTGCTAAGGTCACAGTATAGTGTGCACCTGTTCCAAGCTTCCACATGGTAGCCTGAAGCTTCAGATTTGCCTCAGGATCTCTTTAAGGAATGGTAGGAAGTATCGTGTTGAGGTCTTGTCACCCAGTGTCCTAGTAAATGATCTTTATGGATCAAGCTGTTCATGAACCCCAAATGGAACAAAGCTATGAAGGTTAAGGTTTGGAAAATTAATATTATCCCCACTGGGACACAACAGTTGGGGTCTGTGTTTGCTACCTGCTTCTGCAGATAAGCTCAACAAAATTGTCAGGAACTGGACAGTTCCTCAGCTGGAATTGTCCTCAGCTGGACTCAAATTCTCCAACTGGTAAAGAAATGATGGAGTTGAGTGGATAGAAAAAGTGAACATGTGAAATTTCCACTCTTTCCTGTGAGACAGAGATATCTTCTGGCAGGCCCAAATCAAGGAAAAGGCGTGGGGGGTTTATACAATATATACTTACGGAGCTTGTTGGCATAGAGATATTTTGTGGTAAAAAAATTGTGGGTTTAAAATGTGATCTCATGACAAAAGAATTACTTTGTGTTATCAAATACAAAGATACTGCCTCAGCCTCTGAAAGCACCTGAGCTGAAAATTGCTGCAAGCTGAGGAAATGGCCAGGGAAAAGGTATCAGCATTATTGCCCTGCCATTGCTTGATTCTTTCCTCATCATTTACATCTGGTTACTCTCATAGCAGGATACAGCACTGGACTGACCATCAGCTGGGCCTGGTACATCTGTTACCATGTACCATATTCAGTCATTCACGTCTGTAACATATGGGGTCCTATTCTATAGCTTGTATTAAACTCCTGGACTACTTCTTCCTAGAAGACACCTATTAGAATACCTGCACTACATTTTTTACTACTGGTGTTTGTGGGCTCAAGATAAAAAAACTGTAAGAGTGGTTCACTTTCTGATCTTCAACCTTCTTGCAGCCTGTTGTGACTTGGGCAAGTTGGCTGATCGTATTGGCTTCCACGCTAATTCCTCTTATTTTTTGTGTATGCAGCAGGAACAGGGAGATTTTAAGTCCAGGATGTCCTTTCCCAGCAGGTGTTCCTTACTCTGTATTACTCCAGTCAGCCAAGCTGTTCCACAGATGTGTCATTTCAGGAGATGTAAGGGGTCTCAGTGATTTCGAATATGTGTTCCTGTGCTGTGCATTCTGTGCTGTTGTTGAAGGACTTGCAGTATTTGGAGTGCTTTTCTTAAACTGCATATGATCCTAAAGGCCACTGAAATTCTGTAGGACAGGAAGAAGAATTATTTCTCCATCAATTTCATGTTACTGTTTCATCATTTTGTACATTTATTTTCAATTTCTGCAGTTCAGGCAGTGGCTGAAAGAAGAATATGGGGAAAATTCTTCTCAGGATCTGCAAGAAGCCAAAAATCTTCTGAGCAAATACAAAGAGCAGGCAGAGTTGCATCAGACTACTGGAGGAAGGCAGTGGAATAACAACTTCTCATCTGTGCCATCTCTCTCATACAGCAACTACACAACAGAGACCTAATCGCAAGAGGTCGACATTTTTTCTTTCTACTTTTGCAAAACATCTTGCCATGTTTTCCATCCCATCTTCAAGACTTTCAGCAGTTAACCATGCAAACTGTTGATTTATAGAAAGCTTCTTGATGACATGATGTATGTGTGTGTATGAGTGTGTTTCACACAGTTTTGTAATTGGGGCAGGATCAAGCTCTGTTTATGCCCAGAGACAGGATCCAGTTACTGTGGCTGAGGCAGTTTGTCTGCCAGCCACAGCTATATCCCCTTCTGCCCACATTGCCTGGCATTTGCTGTGAGGTTAGCTCAACTCCTCTTGTTGTAGGCTAGCAAAGGGCTTGGAGAGATGAAGTCTGGTGATTCAAGCTATGGCAGTTTGGCATCTCTGCACTATTAGTGTGGCAAAGGTGTTACTGCACCTGAAGAAGGGAACTCAAGTCTGTGTCTCTGCTGGTCCTGTTCACTGTCCTTGGGCGAGTAATAGTATGGAGGTGGGCGTGAACTTGAATGCAAGGCTGAAAGCTGGAGCAGGTGAGACAGGGGCACAAGTACCTTTCCTCCAGCAGTAGCATCTAGGAGAGAAGTGGGACAGACAGCTCTGAGTAATAACACCTTCAACCGCCACAGTTGTCTTTGCTTCAGTGCCCGTGAGACAGAGCTGTCGGCAGAGCTGCCACGGACCAGGAGCACCCAGGCTGTTGCCACAGCTCAGCTGATGTGCAGTGATTTAAGCCGTGGTCCCTTGACTGGGCATCTGGTCTCCCAACGTAAGCTTTTCTGGAGAATAGTTTATCAGGTGTCCAGTGCCGCTGAACTTCATTCCCCACGGAACACGTGCCTCTTCAGCACACGCCCCTGCGCACATGATAACGCGTCTCCAAAGAGTGGGCTCGGTGTGAGTGCGAGCACCTGTTTCTTTGCTTGTGCTGTGGTTTGCTCTTTGACTTCAGCTACCTCAAAAATTCTGTTCTTGTCATTGTGGTTGTAAATGCAACCTTGAAAATTGCCTTGTGTAATCTTGATCTAACACTGAGTGAAGTAAGTGGGTGCGTGTGTGCGAGAGTGTGCGTGTGCATGTATATTTCACAAATGTCTGTATTTGAGAAGTTTATTGTTTTCTTTTAAAATTGCCCATATTTCTCACTGGTTTAAAGATTGAGTTGTTGGAATTCAACTTTCCTGCCATGCAAACACCACTATATATTTTGCTGTGATCAGATTTATAGGAATGCATTTGTACAATATATTTTAAACTAGGTTGAAACTAGGGGCCATACTCCGCTCTTGGTAATATTGTGTGTTTCTGGAATGGAGCCACTGCCTGACTCAAGCGGCTTGTAAGAGTGTAACTTCAGACATGTCAGTAGGGATGCTGGGCACTGTATTGATTTCTGATGGTGTAATGTGGGGTGGCCCTGATGCCAAGATCATGATTTCTTGTCTTTGACTTGGAGGATGGAAGGCCCACTTTCCTTGAAGATTCTAGAAAATAAAAAATACCACCCAAACAGCCAAGATAGAAAACTAAAACCAAACCCTTCATTTGTTCAAGTGTGGTGTATATCATGCTAAAAGCTGAGCACTGAGTGAGAAGCAATCAGCATACTAAATAGACTGTTGTGTCTCTTTCAATTTCTTCAGTACTCTGGCCTCCCATTCCTTCAGAAGATTCCTCTACATGTGATTTCCTGCTTGCAGGTGGCAGTGAATTCCTTGGATGGGAGCAAGGCTTTTGAGTCAAGTAAACTCTGGCTGTTAAATATCTGTTGTTAAGTATCTTAAAAAAATATGGTTTGGCTTGTGAAATACGGGTCGTGCATATCCATAATTACCTGAAAGGAAAAAAGGGAATGGGGTGGAACTGACCTGTCCATTTCATCTGAGGTCAAGCCTGCATCAGGGTTCTCATTGCACTAAGTGCTTTAAGTGTACTGAGCATGATGAGAGCGGGATAATCATATCTTTGTTGCAGTGAGGGATGTTGCTGGATTTGGGAGAAGTGCTGGAATTGACCTTGTTTTCAAGCTTGCAGCTAAATGAACCACTGCCTATTTGGTATATCCAGCAATTACTCTGTGATTGCCTGGTAAGAGAGGTATTTAGCTGTTCCTGAAGATGTTGATCTGCAAATAATTGTCGGCTTAACAATTCCAGCCCAGCAGTGTCCACATTGGCAGTCCCTTCTGTGCTCTGAGGGTAGATGTGATAATTGGAAAATGTTTTCCTCGGTAACAGGGTCTGACACATGTTCAGGATGCGGGTCCATTTGTTCAACCCTCCTCTCATAATAGGATGCGTAGGGCAATGTCAGCCCATCCCCAAAGGGCAGCTTTGTCAGAAGTATTCTGCCTATGGTCTTGCAGGTATCCAGCCAGACCATCCTGTAGCTGGCTGCCAACAGTGTGTATCCTATAACTCTCCTGGCACTCTTGTCCTTGCAGCAGAAACCCTGCGAGTGCTGGTAAGTTGGCAGTTCTTTTTACTGTTTTGACATGTACAAGGCAGAATGGGAGATACCTGTTAATGTTCATGTGTCCAAGATTAATCTGCACTGTTTTTTTAAAATAGTTTGGTTATCTCCAAAGAGTCAGTCCCACAAACAGGATTTTTTTGGAACTGAATTTGTCTTTAGGGCCGTGTAGCCACATCAGTGTGCGTTATGCTGCAGCTCAGAAGCAGATACAGGGTAAGCTGGGAAGACAGGGGGAGTGCCATATTGTCAGTGAGTGGAATTGCTTCTCTCTCTTTGAAAGGAAGAAGAGGTATTTTCTGTAGTCTCTTCCTTCAACATCTTGTGTAGTGGTGTGTGTTCTGCATACTGCAGGTAAGAGCAGTATAAGAGCAACAGCAGTCTAAGAGAACTTGAATCTGGTTTGTCCATGTAGAGAGCAGAATGATGATTTACTTCCTAAATACCATGGGTGCAGAAGAGAGAGCTACAGCTCTCACCTTTAGCCTTTTAGAGAGGGAGAGGAGCTAAAGCAGACTGAGAATGTGACATGATTTGTCTTCCAACCAGCCTTTCAGTGGCAATTTGTAGGACTTTCCAGCTATCTGGAACATGACTAGACTCAATTCACCTCTTAGTAGTTGGCCTTTGTAGTGTAGATGATGCATTCAGTTATTTTGTTTCTGTACTTCAAAACACTGTCCTCATTTTGATGTTCACTGGAAAATGTATAAAGTTTATAACACCTTCTTGGATATCCAGATTTGAAATGTATAATTGGGTTTTTTTGGGCTAAACTTGATATCCATGTGTGATTATAAGCAAATGTCTAGTGTTATAGAATGTAGGTAATGGGTAAATGCATTAATAGTATTTATTACTCTGTTTTTTAACCTGGAAAAAGTTGCTTCCTTACATTTTGTGGTTGAGTGGGAAGATATGGCAAATCATATCTCTGTTTTTTAAAAAGGATAATAACCTTGGTTGCTATAATGGCCACCACCTATAAAGATGTCAGTGAAAAATTATAGCAATTACTTCCACTAGTTTAAAAACTCTAAATCTGGTAAGCTTCTTGATTCTCTGTCTTCCTCTTCCTGGGCATCTTAGTGAAGCCTTGATTGCTTTTTCCAAATGTTTGTATTTAATACGTTCTACAATTTTTTTATAAATAAAATTAAATGTTAACACCTGATCTGCTTTTGTATTTCTTGAAATCAGTAATAGTGTCCAGAAGGCTTCTACTCGCTGTTTGTATCCCTGCAGTAAGAGTGCAACTCATTTTGGTATTTAGATTGCTTTTTTCTCCTGCACACTAGACTTCTTGTAACCTCCCCTCTCTTCACCGAGTTCTTCCAGGTGAGTTCAAGAATCTTCAGGACAAGCACCTCTTGATAGCCTCCCAAGAGGATCTTGCGTGTTTCTGTCTTACTTAGCTGGCCCATCATTGCAGCGGGCTATGTGGTGAAGTCAACGTTTTTATTATTTTGAAATACCTTCTTTTCATAGCACACTGATTTAGGGCTTAATCAGCTGTAAAACTTACCTGTTTTTCAGGCTGCCAGTGCTCAAAGGCTCTCAGTAGTGGTTTGTTAGAGGAAGCTGATGTAAGTGGCAGATGATTCTCAGGGGAAAACATTAAAAAACTTACAGTGTGAGGAGGGAAATGCCCCATTCAAATTCCCACAGATAACACACTGAATTTCTGGTTTGACACTACCTATGCTAAGAGGGTATTTCTGACATTTGGGCAATTGGAAAAAAAAGCCAAACCCAAACCAAAAAGCCCACCAACCTGAAAGTATAATCAGTCAGATTATAGCCAGATCTCATGGCCACTTCAGTCACTGCTGAAGGCTGAACTGTTTTTGCAGTGGGACTCCCTTATCATGAAGGCAGAATTAGATGCTCAGGCACAGTGAGTTTTGAGTCTTCTCTTTTTTCCCTCTCCTTCCTCTCCCAGAACTTGTTATTTTATATACTATTGGGAATGTGTGGATGGTGATTCCTAAGGAATCTTGGGCATTCAACTAATCAGTAATATCCTCCACTAGGATACAGTAGATGTGTCTGTAGATAGCTCTGGAAGTGATAGATGCACCTTGTTCATAATATATTTCATAATACATAATACCTTATTCATCTTCAGTGTAAATGGGATGGCCCAGATTTTATTAATGTGTGTTTCAGTCCTCTTTGTGTCTTTCTGTGAAGAGACTTTGAATTCAATACAACCTGCTATGTGACACTTGAATTAGTAGTGTGATTACCTTCTCTCTCCCATCTGTTACCCATAGCAATGTCTTAGATATATGTGCTACAGCACTGATGAGAGAGAAAATATGCTTTAAGTATAATCCCTCCTGATCTAGGAAAACCTCCTAAGTTTTAGAGGAGTCTTCTCCTATGCCTGAAGGAAAACAGCGGTTTCCAAATGAAAAATGCTCTACTGCTTAATCTTCCTTTTGACCACTTAGTACTTTTCAAGGGTAATTTTTATCCAAATCAGATGCAAAAATCGTGCTAGAACCGTGGTGCCATATTGCTGCTCCTGACTGTGTGTCTCATTCCCTCTAGTGTTACATGTACAGAACTGTTGTGAGTTCTGGAAAGTGACAGTTTTGATCTGATTCCTGGAGTCCTGTCCCACCATGCAGTCGACTGAAGGAACTGGAGGGCAAACCTGCATGTCCTTAGATGTGCTTATAACCTGATAAGGAGTTTTGGCTTTGCCAGCATATATTAAGAGTCTTTCCACCTCCTCAAAAAGATTGCATTGGCAGAGGGAAAATGATGATGGTCTGTAGAAAATATTAGAGAGCATGAGGAAGAGGATGTTGCACTGTGCAGTGTTTCTGTAGATACCCCTGGAGACACAAGGCACGTGACAGAAACAGCTAATTTCACACTTTGTTCCCAGCAGAGCTTTAAATGTGGGTCTTGTTTTCCATGTGGCCCAGCTCCTGTGCTTAACTATGTCATTGCTACATTTAGCTGCTCTGTCCAATATTACTATTCTGGCCTCAGCCAAGGAACAAATTCTTCTTTATATGTTTGAATGTGTGCTTTGCGCTAGTGAATTATGCCAACTCTGGTTTACCAAAACTGAGTAGTTTGTGAGTAGCAAGGTGACTTCCTGTAGTTTCCATGTAGTTTCTAGTGTAAATATTAGGAGTAGGCATTAATGAAGTGTGAGCAAGAGGTGTCCTTTTGCCATTGAGTAGCTGCATAGCTCAGTCCTTGTAGGAGGCTTGGTTCTGCTCATGTGAGCCAAACACATCTGCAGTGAACTGGGACTAAAACTCACTTGCAAGCAGCCTCAAAAAGTGGGATTTTCAGCCAGACCTGAGCCCAGTTTCCATTTTAGTTGAGACAATTATGAATGTGCAGGTTTGTACCCTCCATTGTTTACTGAACTATGAATAGAGAGATCAGAACCAAGACATCGAAGCTACTTGAAGTGGTGAAGCGTTCTTAGGTTGTTTGCTCGATTGGTCATTATTCATACAGGCATTGGCAAAGCAGTGTTAGACTTGGGAGGAGACATTTACAAATGGAGCATTTGAAAGTCTGAGTTCTGATTCTCCTTCTTCCCTTCTTTCTCTGGAAGCAAGTGAGTTTTTATTTAATTCGTCAGCAGATAATACAGCGAATGGGATTTTTATTACAACTTATTGCATTTCTTCCCCTCCTCCCATCCTTTTACCTTTCTTTTCTGTGTGTGGGTTTGTTTGGGTTTTTTTTGTTTGTTTTGTTTTGTTTTTTTTTTAAATAACTAGTATTTATCCCAGAACTGTTGAGTCAGGGTGAGTGCCAGTGTGTGGCTAGCAAACAATTTTGTTTCCTGTAAGTATGTGTTTATGTTAAAAAATGCTCATGTTATAAGGTTGCTGATTTAATTAATCGTGGTAACAAGTACACTTTGGCTGTCTCTGTATCTGTCCTGTTGTGGTTGGGGTGGTTTTTTCTGAAGCCTGATGGGCCTTCTGTTGGATGTTGTCATCTTCTGTGGCCTTCTGGCTCTTGTACAGCACTGAATGCTTTGGATAAGTAACGCTGATCCATGACAGTGTTGAACCTGGCTTTTAAAAAATTAAAGAAGGATATTTTATTTCTGATTTGTATGCCAAAAAGCAGTGTTTGTTGGTGGACCAGCATTCTGTGCAGGTTAATGATTGCAAACATTTTACTTGATTCTCTCCCTTCTATTTTAAGGCAAAATGGGACTTTGTTTAAACTTTCTAAGCAGGAGAAAACTCTGTCCTGTGTTTAGAGGAAGTATATGTTGAAGAGAGAGATATCTCTTGGGAGATCTCACATATTTCTAGCTGGGCTTCTCTCCGTTAGAATTATACCTCCCTGATAATGCAAAACTTGCATAAATGACATAGAAGGGGTTGCAAGAGCACCAGTGTTGCAGTAAGACAGGCTAGGAATTTCCATAATCCTTTTTGAAACAAAGGACTTGTGGTTTTGACTTACCAAGAAGGCATACTGAGTCAGTCACCTTCATCCAATCCCTAAAATGCTGGACTGAGAAGGATTCTGTTACCAAATCTCCTACAATTTGCTGTGTGACTGTGCAAGTTGTTTCAGTCTCGTTTGCTTCGTTTTCCCAGTAGAATGGGGAAGCAGTTATGACTTCCCCTGGTACAGCTTTGAGATGCCCCCAGTGAAAAGCACTGCCTCCGTGTTGGTTGTGTATTGTCAGATGAGGTATCAGCCCTCCTTCTCAGGCGTGTTAAAATATGTTTGTAACAGAGGGATCCTGAAGCAGGGCGAGATGCTGTGGGGGTGTCAACACCTTCATCCCACCTGCATATGAAGCAGTGCACAGGGTGGTGGTTGGACACAGATGGGAGAAGATTCAAGATCTTACTCCCTCAGGAACCGTTTGCTGTATCCAACATGAATCATAAAGTGCAGATGTCGTAATTTCTATATGGAAAAAAAAATCGAGTGAAGAGAAAGAGGCCCAGAGCAATTCTGGTTGTGACTGCCCTAGATGAAATTCATCCCTCTGGTGTATCAGTTGAACATAAAATCTCAGGTAAAAATTAAATGGTTGGGATATGTAATGTGCTTGTGATTTCAAGAATGATGGGGGCAGTGGCAGACAGCAGACAGAGGAGGAATAGCATATGGCAAAAAATTAAAGCATTGGAATAGCTAACAGTAACATGGTTTGAGCTGCTGATGCATGTGCTGATATGTTCCATGTACTCCAGGAAAAAGTCTGCAGGGTGAAAAAAAAGGGATTCTCTACAGTATTTTGGATATATGGCTATGGTGATAGAAAAAAAGTGTTGTCGTGATTTTCTTGTTCTGGAAAGAAAGTGCATATGGTGAATACATCTAATAAAAGCTGTTCTGGCAGACGAGAACTGGAGGAAGAACGAAATCAGTGTCTCCTTGGCCAAGCTGCTGCTGCTACTTTTGGACTGCTTCATGGAAGACATGAATTTGATTCATTTCCAAAGACAGCTTGGAAACTCCAGGCAGCAGAGGAAGGGACTCCCCCTTGACTTAGCTGTTTCTCTCTGAATGCATTGCACTTGTGTGAAATGCCATCAGTGCCACCTGTCAGGTCATTTCTGAGGGAAGGGTCAGTGTGTGGGGACTCAGACTGGGTGATCAGGGAGCCTCTGTGCCTTGAAACACCTTAAACTTTGTGCAGGGTTGGGGAACTTGCAGTGCCTGCTGTGGGCAGCTCAGTTAAAAAAGAAAACCTTCAGTTTCCAGCCAGAGTAGATGCAAACTGTGTATTGGAGAAGCCTCTGTCTTTCTACCAATGGCCAAAGTCTCCTTGGCCTCTCCATGGTTGCCTCCAGCACTAAGCTGGGTAATTAGGATTCGTATAGTCCCTCCAGGCTTTCCTCCCTCCCTTCAAGACTGAATGGAGGTGGTTGCTAGACTCTGTGCTGATGACTTGTTCAAGAAAGCCAAACAGTTTAATCCATTTTTAATTTGAAGCATGCATATTAGGGTGGTTAGAAACTAATAGATGATTTACCTAGCTGAAAATAACTCATGTGGGGACCCAGCTGTGGAAATAGCAGAGCTAAGAGTAGGGAGAGCATGGTTTGGTGAGTGTTGTGAGAGTGATTTGCCAGCTCTGATGGGAAACAATGAAGGGGAGGAAAAGACAGTAATCGGTGAATCAATCTGCAAAGCTCATTTAAAAATACCTCCTTTTTTGTGGCTTTGGTTACAAGAATGCTTTGTGGGCTGTAGAAGAAAGGCATTAGTAGCTGTTTTAAACCAGCCATATTCTAATTTAATATTTCATGAAGTACTGTGAACCTCTGAGCAAGAGAATTTCCACCTGTGTGCTTGTTGCGGGAGAGGGAGGGCAGATGGGCAGTGGGTATTTTAAACAAGAGGTTGCAATTAAAGCAAGAAGGAGCCTTCTGTAAGTAGTGCTAGGCTGCAGTTGAGTACTTTTTCTGAGAAGGGATGGAATGACACACTAGAAACCCCATTTCAGTAGAAGATGCCAAGATGATGCCTGAAAGGAACACTCGACAGTGGAGTTGTGTGAAATGGCCATATTCTCCTGGGAGATGGTGATGAACAGGGTTGTGTCTCCATCACCTAGAATGAAACCTGCACAGCAATGAGGGTTGCCAGCTGTGCATCCCAGCTGGCTCTGTGCTGTGCCAGGCATGCCCTGGCTTCCCAGAGAGCTGATGAGTGGGACAGGCTCACGCCGTGGTTTGCTGGCAAACTGCATGAGCCATGCCCCAGGCAACTGGGAGCAGATTGAGCATTGGTGACACTGAGCTGGTTCAGTCTGGGAGAGGATTAGCCTGACCACCTGGAGGGGAAGCTTTAAACATTGAGTGCAACCCTAAGATAAGCCTTTAATGCACATTTTCAGAAGTCAATGATGCTTTTGGCAGTTTTGCTTTTTGGCCATCCTTCAAAGGAGGATGATCAATATTCTTGGTCTGTCACATGTTGTTGCAGCTTTATGGAACAGCAGCTTCACATTTCAGGGGTGACTTTCGCCAGGCCCTGCAGGTACAGAGTCATTCCTGGAGCGGAGTCATAGCAGTCACAAAAAGGAACACCTCTGTTATGATATATCTTCCCTTCCACCTGTCACTAATAACTAGATGTGGGAAGAGTTTATGAAGATTGCCTGTAGAGAGGCATTATTTATTTATTTATTTATTTAAACAAGGCTACTGATGGAGTATAGCCAAAAGTTATGGTTTCAAAAGTCTTCCAGCAAGGTGGTGTATCCTGGCATCTGATAGTGGGAACAATAAACATGAGAGTAGTTTGAATTATGCAGGTACCTGCTGTNGAAAACATGATTCACCAAACTGATCATCCTAGTCCAGAGTGAATACACAAACTGGCTGCCAGTGAGCTGCACTTGACAGGCCAGTGGGTTAGAGCACCATTCCAATATTTCTTGTGTGGAGCAGGAATATGAGGAAGGAGCATGAATACATTGGTAGAGAATATTGTGCCCAATGCTGTTCAGTATCCTCACAAGTGATCTGAGTGATGGGATCAGGGATACCCTGGTGAAATTTGGTGATGATACCAAACTGAGAGGGGAAGTGACACTTTGGAAGGGAGAGCCACCCTGCTGGATAGATTGGAAGAGCAAGTGAACAAGAAATTTATGAAGGACAAGTGTAATATCTTGTGCCTTCGAAAACATAATNAGGCTACTGATGGAGTATAGCCAAAAGTTATGGTTTCAAAAGTCTTCCAGCAAGGTGGTGTATCCTGGCATCTGATAGTGGGAACAATAAACATGAGAGTAGTTTGAATTATGCAGGTACCTGCTGTGATCATCTTTAAAAGTAACATATAATATTTAATAGATGAGAAAAGCTTGTAGTCATTGTATGACTTTGGGTTGTCATCAAATTTCTCTTTTTCCTACAGTCTTCTAGAGCTTTGTATCAGTGACTCTCAGTTTCTGTCACTGTTGGTGTGTTTTGGGCAGCCATGGTGCACACTTGTTAAACTCCTGGAGGTGAACAGTCATAGCAGGTAAGCTGATCTTAAGGGGGTTTGTAGTGCTCTGGCTCAGTGAAGGTAAGAAAAGCATAACCATGTTTTTAGAGGAAAGCCAAGTCAGGCTTTGATTTTGGTCTCTTGGTTTCCTGCTGCTTTATCATGAGGGAAAAACTCTACAAGCAAATACAAGGCACTTGTGGGAGCTGAAAGGAAAAATTAGAGGAACTTTCAGGACCTATGTAAGTTTCCTGAGAAAGACACAGTGAGGTGAAGGNTGGATAGATTGGAAGAGCAAGTGAACAAGAAATTTATGAAGGACAAGTGTAATATCTTGTGCCTTCGAAAACATAATCCAGAGCTGTATCAGAGATTGGGATCTACCCAGACCCGGGGTTGGTCCTGGTGGACAAACAGCTTGAGAAAAGAAGGCTCAGAGAANTTTCGTTCTGGGTTTACTGAGAGGGCAGAAAAGATGGCTAATGTTGTGTGTAATCAGAAAGGTGAAAGGAAAAGGATGCTTACTTTGAGCATTACATTGACTATTGTATCTCAGGGCACCAACCCTNAATGAGGAGTCATATGGAAAAGATGAGGGGTAATGGGTACAGGTTACTCTTGGGGAGATTATTATTGGTCACAAGAGGGAAATGTTTCACAGTGAGAAGAATCAACCAATGGAATAATCTCCTGAGGGAAGTGGTGGATTCCCCAGCATTGGACACTTTTGAGATTCAGCTGGACAGGGTGCTGGGCCATCTTGTTTAGACTGTGCTTTTGCCAAGAAAAGTTGGACCAGATGAGACTTGAGATCCCTTCCAAACTGGTATTCTGTGAGTCCATGGTAAGATTTAGGATTTGCAGACTTAGGCTACATGAGCCTGTGCTGACTTCTGATGTTCTCCTGAGCAGGTCCACTTGGTACTGATATTTTATATTTTAAACTCCTGCCCATGCAGAGAGGTCAAAAGAACCAACAACCTCTGCTCCCTCAAGCTCTGAGGAGCTTCATGAAAGTGCTCTGAGCTGAACAGTTTTTCTCAGCTCTGCAGGTATAACATCAGATCCTTTGCTTGTGCTCTTTAGTGGCACCAACAATTATCCTCACCCCAAGGCACTGGAGGCATCTACGACCTTCTTTGAATGGCCTCTGTGGTCTGGAAATGTGAGTTAATATTTTGAAGTGTAAATTTACAGACTGAGAGCTGCTAAAAGGATCCTATTTGATCTCTGGCGAGTGTCAAAATTATGAGAACTCGATTCAAGGGAACCTTTGAGGGAAGAGGAAAGAATTGGTCCCAAGCAGAGCCCTTTTACTATGGATTCCCAAATGAGCCTTGGGCAGCAGTAATGATGTTCTTGAGTTCCCTGTCAGACACTTCTTTTTTTTTCCTAATGAGGACAGCCTGTCCTGCTGCTTCTCCAACACTGTATGATATGTTCCTCATTTGCCTTATGAAAAATAAACACCCGCCCTTGGAGCTTTCCCAGACTCTACTAGAGAGGATTTTATCTGACTGCCTGATGTGGAAACACACACCTATCCCAAACATGGGATGACTGGACTACCTAGGCACTGCTCTCTGTCGTACATTACACATTAAACAGATATTGGTTTAGTTTCAGGCTGGAGTTTAGATGGATTGGGAACAACACCACTGAAGCTGTGTCCTGGGACTGCTGTCAGTCATATGGTGCTGCCAGTGCTGTGGAGACTTGGAAGTAACTGCGGCAGTGAAGTGCTTGCCGCAGAGATGCCTCAGAAACCCAATACATGTGCCATTTCATGTGGAGCATTTACTGTTACTCAAGAAGCTTTACTGTGTCAGCAGGGAATTTTGTTTGTATCCCCTTAAATGCTGCTGTTTGTCCTTTTTAAAAAGTCCTTGCCTTGCAGCTGTGGAGGGAAACCTCATAATTCACAGCTACTGGGGCAGTGTAGCAGCAGGCAGCCCCTTGCATTGGCAGGACTGGGACTGTCTGTCCCTGTGCAACAGGCAGCTCCTGGCCTGGACACTTTGTCCCAGTGAAGCCAGAGGGGGAACTCCTCCCCTATTCAGTGACAGCAGGATCTGACTTTTGGTGCTTTGAGTAGCAGTTTAAGGCCACCAAAAGGTCATTTCTTTCTTTCAAAAATTTTTTCCCTTTTCTCAAGGCAGCCAGCTTCAGCACCAGTGTGGGAGAAAGGCTCCTGTGGCACTAGAGAGATGTAAACAGGTTTTTGCCTTACATAGAGATGCAATGGGATTTCATCCTGCTTCTTGTATCACCAATAAATTCTCTCATCTTCAACGACTAAGTGAAAGAAAAGGGTTAGAGAAACTTTAAAACAATGAAGCACATTTGACAATATCCTTCTTACAGCAACCAGTGGCAGTGACTTGTGTCCTTCTGAACAGTAAGAGCTGGGGAGCACTGCAAGAGGATTTTGAAGGCCTTTGTAAGGCTGGTAGGTCTGAATATCCAGAGGTGAACTGTCCCACGATGGGACTGAGCTGCTGCAATAAAACCAGTGGCAAGGTATTCATACCATCTTGCTGGGACCAGTAGCCCATGGTGCCTTCCCGCTCAGTCAGCCAAAATTGCATCTGCTATAAGCAAACACAACAGACAGTTGGGTCTTTTAAGGGCCAGTGTATTTATTGACCCAATCCACAGCAAAAGGCAAAAAAAAAAAAAAAAAATTATGTAACAAAATGAGTAATGCTGAGTGGGTGAGGGAATTTCTTGGTGTTTCCTAGCATGCAGCTACCTTCAGCAGAAGTGTGTGTGGCTAAGCTTGCATCACTGACAATGTGAAAAAAATTATTTTGCTTCAAAAGGGAAGCATTCCCCCATGCTAGTAAGTCACCCTTCAGAGCATCCTTCCTGTTCATGCTAACCATGAGTAGCCATGCATGCAAAGGTCTCTTCTTTTTTTCACCACTAGAAAAGAGCAACCTGGTACAAAAGTCAATGAAAGAGGCCATCCAGGCTACATCAGCTGTCAACAGTCACTGCAGCTGTTCAGTCCTCAGAAGGCACCATGGGCCTGCATCAACTGTCAGGCAAAATTAAGAGAACATTCAGAATTTTCCTGAGATAAAGTGAAATAAAGCCATGCTGACAATGTGTCTAAAAAGGGGAGTATTTCCCATGTCACTTCCCATGGAAGAAGGAAAGCAGCAGTTCACTGCCATTGAAACCTCCCCCCTCTACCTTTGCAAATCTGCCCTTGGTGGTCCCAAATGCTGTTCTGATGAGACAGTTGTGGATGCAGAATTACACTTGCCATGGCCCTTTCTCTTCCAGTGATGCCAAAAGCTGCTGTGATCTGGGGTGGAGAAAGGTGGGAGGAGATGTATTAGTGCATTGTTACTCTAATTTCACATGTTCATTGTTCTGGGAGACATTTCCGAAAGCAGTCAAGTCTCTTTTTCTGAAGTGGCCGCAATGTCACAATGTTGTGAAGTTTCCTCCTGTCTTCTGACAGCATTTCAGCTCTTGTGTATTTCCCCTCACATTTAGTGGGTTTATCCTCCATCACCCATGATGAAAAAATGCCAAAGCTGCTTTAGGCTGAAAGATGCTGACATCCCAGGAGAGAGAAGTTTCTTCAAGCTTGTCAAGCTCTCTCCATGCTCTCATTCCCTCTCATTTATAAACATACCTGACAAGGAGGACTGTAATACAAATGTCCCAGTTGTCACAGGACTGCAGAAGGATGAATTTCCCCTTGCACGATCTCGCACCAAAGCCCCTGCCCAGGACAGCTGGCCAGTGGAGTGCTTTGTGGGGCCTCCTGATCCAAGGGCTGGAGCTGAAACCACTGAGCATCCAGTGGTTCATCTGGTGCTGTGCTGTAAAGTGATTTTTGGTTGGATTTGCTGTTACACGTTTTTGAAAACTTTTAGAAAACCTTCATCAGTTTATGTACGTGCTAGACTGATCACTGATAGCAGGAGAAATTCTGACTTGCTGCCCCCCATTCTTGCCCTCCACCGAAATTCTTGTTTACAAAGACTTGTTTCCTTTTAAATCATTCTCCTGCACATCTAATAGGGCTGACCCACTTATTTTCAGAGTGAAATACCACTGTACATTCATTTAGGTCTTGCTTGCTCACTCCCTGTAGATCACAGCCAAACTCACAATGTGCCCCCGGTGAATGGCAAGTCAGGTCTCCTCAACAGAAAAATGTAGGCAGGTTATTTTTGTTGCTGCCTAAAGAAGAGCTGTTGCTAAATAGATTTTTCTTTTTCTTTAAATACTTTAGATTATAGCCCCCCTTGCTCACTAAATATTTTTCCTTTGGGGCTCTGAGTTCCTCTTTTGTCTATCAGAAAGAAGAATGTAACAAACTGCTAGACCATCACCACCTCCTTCTCACAACGATCTGCATGTCATCACCATCTGCTCAGTAAGTCTGGGCTGAGGATTTACCCCTCACTAATCAAGACAGGATGAAACCGAATCATGTTTGAAATTGTGAAGCTCCTTCCACAGTGTTGTACGTGCCACAAGTGTGCCACTGGTGATCCTCCCAGTTTCTTTAAAGCAGGGAAATCCTAGTGGAAGCCACATCTATGACTTTTGTGGAACTTCCCAAAGCTCCCTTCCATCTGAATTCCTCTATCGTTTAAATTCCTGCTTTGCACTGCTTTTCAGAAAGATGCTCCAGTTCAAAAGGACAAACCCCAGACAGTTTTATATTTAATGGACAATTGTAGTATATAGTAGGAGCAGAATGGATTATACATATGCAGTATATATCTTGTGGGGTTTTTAAATATTCACTGCTTAGTTTTTAGTGAGTTTTCTTGTTGTGCCACCCTAATCCCTCCCCTCTCCCAAGTAATTTTCTTTTTTAGCTGGGCTCCTTGCAGCTCACTTTCTTTGAAGTGGAACCTCAACCCCAAAATATACAAAACCAAGTTGATCTTTTGAACCCAGGAAATTATGTGGGTTTGAACTTAGACACAAAGGAACCCAAGCGCACTGCTTACATTTGCTGGTGTGAAAGCTGGCAACAATTGGTTAAAGCAAAAAGTGCTTAAAGTGGTCATATATGTAGGTTCCCTTCCCCTGGGCATGGGGCTCTCACAACATCCCAGGGTGTCCAACACTTGGAATTCATCCAGCCACAGACTCTCAACAAGCTCAAAATGTGCCAGGAATCAAACATTGTGTCAGCCACACAGTGCTCAGTGCTCCCCAGTTCCCTGGAAAGTCACTTCTTCCTTGCTGGAGAAATGGACTGAAGACAGTGATCCCGGGGGCATCCCAGCCCAGGCATACAAGTGACAGCACCCCTGTACAGCAAGTTCTGTAATTATCCCACTTCCACAGCCATCAGCCTGGCCCTCTTCTTGTGTGTTCCACGGTTTGGAAACGGACTCCAAACATGGAATGTTTCCAAGGCAGGATTTCAGTCTTTACCTTGTAAAAAAGGTAAAGACTGTAATAAATCGTGTTTAGATCAGATACCTCCTCTGGAGCAGTCCCACTTCTCCACTACAGTGAGGGTCCATCCCTAGCTTGGCCTAACTTCCGTGAGCAAATTGCAATAAGTGGGTTTTTTTTGTCAGTGCTCATCACATTTGGGATGTCTTTGAGTGCAGTTTGTAAATTGCATTTATGGGAAATACTCTGAGGACACGACATAGCTGAAGAAATTTGGTCAGGTGGGCTGATGGTCTGAAATCCTACCTGTCACCCCATGTTTTTACTGCAAATAAAGGAGTTTGGATATGAAAAAAAAATCCTATAATTTGGATTTACCTCTTCCACTGGATGAAGGGTAACAGAGGTTCCCAGGTCACAGTGAGCTGGGTCTGCTACTCCAGGGAATAGGGGACACATGGCCACTCTGTGCCCCACACCATGGGCAGAGGACCATGATTCCCTTGCCTCCATATGAGCATTCCCGGGCAGTCCTTGGTAGCTGCCCTGCAGAGATGGAAGTCTCAGATTATTTGAGTTAAGGAAGAGGTTGCTCTCAACAGCTCCTGGCCAGCATCAGGTGCTCTCCTTATTTTTTTTTATTTGAAAATTACTTAAAATTGTTTTCTTTCCCTATAGTTTTCATTTTTTCTTTTTTTCTTTAGATTAATGACTGCTCCTTGCTGATGAAAGTAGCTGGAATAGCATAGGTTGAAATGCTTTGGGGAGATGGGTAGGCTGTTCAATCAGGAGGCAAGGAGCCTCTTCCTTATGGAGTTCCATCTTCTTTGAGGAGATGGAAGTCCATAAAAATTTTGCTGTGGGTTTTCAGAGGTGAAGGTGTCAACCCAGAGTTTCCAAGCTCCTGGCCTGACAACTGGGCATTGGGGCAGGGCATCATGCTGCTTGTGTGCCAGATTGGTTGGATGTGCTGGCCAACTTTTTCTCTTCAAAGAAAAGCCACAGAATAATGTTTTTGTTTTATGTGATGTTAATTTGCAGATCTTTCAAGAAAAGAAATTTTGCAGTTAATGTATTGTCTTACATTGCAGTGGACTTGGCCAGTGCTCGGTTAACAGTTGCACTTGCTGATTTTAAAGGGCTTTTCCAACCTGAGTCCATGATTCTATAATATCTCAGGAGTGAGAACATGTGGGGAAGGGCTCCTTCAGTCCCGTGCACAGGCCGATGTACAGAGGCATGAAAGCAGCCTAATGAGAGTTGGTTTGAAATATTCTTAGCTATGAAGCAGAGGGGAAGTACAGGAAAAGAAAACAAAACATCCTCCAAATCCACCTAAAATAATGTCAACTGGGCTGTGAGACTCTTCTGCTTAAAAGACATAGCTATGCTCACTGGTTTGCTTTATTTCTAGTAGTTTAAAATGTCTCTGCAATTAGTATTATGGAAAGTATATGACTGGCTAATACTGTTTTAGGAGTCACTATTTTAAATGGAGGAACTGCAAATACCTTTCCAAAATGAGAAGGCAGCTCTTACGACACCAGAAGTTGAAGTTACTACAATAGAAGATGCTTAAAATTGTTTGTTGCGAATCATAAGCAGTCAGACTGCTTATAGAGCAGGTGCTTTGCAGGAATAAATCAATATAACCAGAAATCTGCCCTGAATTTCCACAGTGTTTCTGAATTCCTTCAATTACATCCACAGACATCTTTCTGATGTATGAATGACTTTCAAACTCAACCCCACGCCTCAGAGCTGTTGACTGAAGTATGGTGTTGGGCGGCTTAAATAGTGGCCCTGTTTGAGGTCTGAGTTGTGCTGCTGCTTTGGACAGTAGGGGAAATCCTTCCACAAGGACTTGCAACCATGGATTGGCAAGGACTTCTAAGGGAAGAAGACCTCGTGGTAGAAACCTGTGCCACCAGCAACCTCCATCTCAGGAAAGGGGTTTTGGGACAGCTAAAGGTGTAGACAGGTAGCTGTGGGCTTTTCAAAACTACTTTTAGGGGCTTAATGCACTTCTGAAAATGCATTTACCAATGTCATTTGTCAAGGGCTTCAGCACAAGCTTTGCTGGGTTCCTGAAGAGCCCTGATCACTGTCTTCACGGCACAGGCTGCCGTGCTCCTGCTCACCGGGGTCTGCTCTGGGCTGCAGCCAGAGTGCAAAGGGCCAGACGCTTACTGAGCACTGGGACCTGCCCCCACAAGCAAACTCCCAGCAGAGCCACAGGCAGAGGGAATGCCAGGGCAGCCAGGGCAGCCCTCCCACCCTGGGGCGGAGCAGTGCCAGGGAGTGGGTGCCCCTCACTCCCCTCTGTAGGTTCCTCTTCTGTACCGCGGAACTCCCCCTGTGCTGATGCCTGAGGGGATTTCGTGGTCTCTGGTGCAGAGAGAGCCCCTGAACAAGCCACAGTCCTCAAAAGGTCTCTGCTGCCAGACATATTTCCTCTGGCATATCTCTAACAGGTCCCCCTGGCTTAGGGACTGAGTTCACCCAGTGGTATTTTAGGGAGACAGGAGAGCCTTTGTACCCAGAGAGGAAGGAAAAACCTTTCTGAAGGAAAGGAGGAGTAAACTGCTGGGTGCAAGAGCATTTAATATGTGTGCCCTATGGCTCAGCACTGCCCCTTTCTGTAGGGACCTGCTTCAGAGAGCCCTTGGCAGCTGCTTTGAGGTGACGTTTGTCTCTCTTTGCTTTTGTACCTTGTGTGCAATTCCCAGGTGAGTCAGCTGGGACTTCAGAGGGGTTTGGTGAAAGCAGAAGCCATCTTTCTGTGCGCTGAGGGCTTGTGAGTGACTGTTGAGAAGAAACAGTCACTTTTCCTGGCATGCCTTTAGTCAGTGTGACCTTAAGAGTGTGAAAAACAGGGGGCCCGGCGGTGACTGCCGTGGTTAAACAGCAGCAAGAGCATTTTCACAAGAGGACTTCAGTTGTTAACTCAGAAAACTTCCATGAAGGCAGAAGGGCTTTTGGGTAAGGTTTGAAGAGTCAGGCACTCGCAATGGTGTGGAACACACCAGAAATGGATGAACAGGCTGTGAGGTGCTGGAGTGTTAGTATCACTAGCAAGGCTGGTTAGGGGGGAATTTTCTCGTAGGATATGCAAAAAGCACCCAGTGATGCAGCATTTAATGGGGACACCACAGCTGTGTTCTTGATCAGAGCTTTCTGCTTTGCAGACCAAAATGGTGGTCCTACATATTTTTGCCATCTTAAATTAAAATGGTTGATGGCCAGAAACCCCAAGTAACGAAGTCAGCAAAGCTAATGAGATTAGAATGTCTTACTCATGAGAAGACTGATTTGCAAAGGCCCAGTGTGCATGTAGGGGTCTGGCTTTAATCATCTCCTCTAACATTTAGGAAACTGGAGATAGTTTTGTAATAGAGTTGTTGCTGCACAAAGCAACCAACCACCCAGCCAGGTAATTTCCTACATATGCACTCTCTGGGGATTTTATGATTTACTTTATCTTCTCTTAATATGCAACTTATCTACCTCTCTGTCTATACATGGATTTCTTTGGAGAAGAGCAACTTCTTTTTTTTTTTTTTTAATATTCTCCAGCATTTGAGAAAGAAGGTTTTTATTTTTCTCCTGAAGGATTTGACCTAGTGCAGATCCAATCTGCATGTTTCACCCTGGCCCCAAATTTGCTGGTTTAAAAACCACGAAAGAGAAGACATGAGAAGTGTTCCTTTTACAGTGATATATTTCAAGATGGTTTTATACTTAAGTGAAATTACAGCTGGCACCCTGAGTACCACACAGTCTTAACCCTACAAATTGAAATTGGATTTTTAGAAAGTCTTTCAGATGCCTTTTGGTAAAGCTGTGGTTACTTGTCTTGATTTATGGTAGCAGCCACCTCCAATCTCAAAGAGGTATTCCAGTGTTCCAAAGGTGCCTCGGCTCACAACTCAAAAGATTTTGTCTGGGCCCTGCCAATGCTTTTTTTAGAGGACGGATGGTATATTACAAACCCAATACCTGAAAACGCCTGCACTTCTCACTTCTCCCTGCAAACCTGGAGATAATTACATTTAAATTTCAGAAGATGGCGTTGAAGATTTGCAATTAATAGCCTAAACCGTGCGTGTGCCCTGCTTGCCGGCGCAGCGCGGTGACAGATTCTGTGACCTGAGACGTTGCAGCAGAGAGGATGTGGATGGAGGTGCTCTGGGGACGTTAGAACAGAACAACACCACCGGAGTGTCGTGGCACGAAACACGTGCTTGAAACCCGAAAGGCGGCAAGAGAGACTCTCATGCAAGCCCGGAGCTCGCTCCTTCATCCACCAGCTCCCACCACGCTAGGGCAGGAGGCTCTGCAGGCAGGAGAGCGAGTGGGTTCCAGCCGTGGTGCCCCAAGATGGGCTTTGCGGAGGCAGCATCCCCTGGGCTCAGCGGGGCGGCAGCCGCTCCCGGCCGGAGCTGGCGGCTCTCCCTGCTCCGGCTGCTGCCGCCCCGTGGGGGTTCGCTGCCTGCCGGACCGGCGCCGCTGCCGCCCCCCACACCTTGACCCCATTTTACACCTTTCGGGCTGCAAAACACGGTGTAGACTGGACGGGGAGAGCCCGAGCCCTGGGGGGAAAGGAGGCGGGTGTGTATCTCATGCCACGCCGCGATCCCGGCTCTGCGGCGCGGGCAAAATGGGGTTGGTAGCACAGGGTGCCGGCAGGGGGTACCGACCCCGGGCACGGCGTGGGTGGGTGGGCGGATGCCCCCGCGTCTCCCCGAGCATCCCGGGGGCCCGGCCGGCGCCGTCTAGGACGTTTCTGGTGGGTGTAGCGAGCTGGGTCTTTACAGTAAAAGCCGCCCGGCTCTCACTGGTAGGAGTTTCCCCGGGCTATTTATGTACGTGCGTCTGTCTGTACAGATTTAAAAAAACCCAGCCCAGCGGGGACGCGGAGAGGGCGCCGGGCTGCACGCCCTCCCGCCCGCAGCGTGTTTACCAGCAATGGGTATGTGTCACTGCCTCAGATGTTTTCCAGCTCGCCAAGTGCCCGCTCCCCTCCGCCGGCTCCACCTCCGGGCCCGCCTCCCCCCGCCCGGCACGACGCCCTCCATCATATAAAGAAACTTCCCGGTGCCACTGGCCCAGTCGCTCTGCGCCCCGTCTGAGCAGCCGCCCGGCACNAATACCCGCCCGTTACCTGCTCCTGAGGTGAAGGCGCGCACCGGCCCCCAGCCCGGTCGGTTCCCGCGACCCTCCCGAGGGTCGCGAGAATGTGTGGGAGAGATCCGCTTCATGCACAGTGAAAGGGGGGAAAGCGACTTTTTTGGGGTCTTAGCACGGACTCCTGCGGGCTCCGCGCTGGGGAGCTGTGGTCCCAAACGCGCCCCCCCGCAGACGCACCATGTGCAGGGGAGATGCTGGGGGACCGGGTTTGGTGTCCGGAGGGATGCTGCTCCTGCGGGAGGGTGTAAGGGGTGCGGAGCGGTGCTGCCCATCTGCCCACAGTAGTGTGCACCTGTCCGGCAAGGGGCTTGGGAAGGCTCCCCTTGGGTAGGGGCAAAGATTCCTGGGTGAAGAATCACTTTATTTTGTTAGATGTAATGGGGGGTGGAGTGGGAACCCACCAAACTAAGATTTCGGGCATTCAAGCGTTTTTCAGATCGGTGAGACAAACCTGAGGCCAGGTCCCCATCACTGGTACCAGTGTCCTGGTGATTGCACCTTCCCAGCAAGTGCCCATCCCTGCGGAGCTGCGCCGCTCTCTGTGCACGCCTGCACCTCTGCATGCAGCTATAGGGCTCGGTGTGGTGGGCCGCAAGCTCCCACGTCCCTGGGGACATAAATGCCCTTATGCCAGGCTCTGTGGGTTGCTGTCTTTCCACTTTTAGGCATATGCAGTGTATAGATCTGAGTGTTGCTATGTGTGCGTGCTGGGAGCAGTTGGAGGGGTAGATATGTATAGGACGTCATGTGTTCAAGTGTGTCTTGCTGAAGTGAGCTTGTGAAAACTACTTTGATGTTATAGATAGATGCCGTATAAATCATAACTGCATGCAAAGCCCTCCGAATCGTGTGTGTGTGTCTGATATCACAAATGCGCACGATCATATGCAAGTACATTTTAATGCAATTTTCCTCTTTTGGTTGAGAAGCAAACCCCCAGCTGAACTCTCAGCAGGACAAGGGAGTTGTGCCTTAAGTCACTTGCAGTAAAAATTTCAACGACCGATGTGTGTTCATGCAAAACAGTGTCGGGACAGGGGGAAGTCTCTCAAAGTCTGCAGCACAGGCGGTGCCTGGGGAGGGCTGTGGGGGGCTGTGCCCAGTTTCCTGAGGCTCTGTACCGTGTTTCCCGGGGCCACCAGGGCTCCCTGCATGCCATGGCTGCTGTTTGGTGTGCGTGTGGCATCGGGGACTGGGCACTGCTGGTGCGCGCTTAGCCCGACGCTTGACCTGTGGGTTTTCCTCTCCCCACATCCTGCCCATTTCCCCCTCCTCCGCAGCCTCCCAGAGAGCCGGAGCTTGGACGTGTGTGGAGAGGTCAGCTTGGTGGGGCTCCCCAAAACCCCCTGCCCAAC
This sequence comes from Aleadryas rufinucha, assembly GCA_013397815.1. Taxonomy (NCBI): domain Eukaryota; kingdom Metazoa; phylum Chordata; class Aves; order Passeriformes; genus Aleadryas; species Aleadryas rufinucha. The sequence goes on from VZTH01001277.1 coordinate 62,236, forward strand.
CTCTGACACAAGTGGCATGAACTTGGAGCCGGGCGAGTGCGGGATGAACTCGGTGAGCTGTGGCAATGGGAAACTCCGCCAGTGGCTGATCGACCAGATAGACAGCGGCAAGTACCCCGGGCTGGTGTGGGAGAACGACGAGAAGAGCATCTTCCGCATCCCCTGGAAGCACGCTGGCAAGCAGGACTACAACCGGGAGGAGGATGCCGCCCTCTTCAAGGTAAGGCTCGGCCTGGGCTTGGGGTTGTGGAACATTGGCAGGCCAGGAGGGATGCCCCTCACCATCCCATCCTTGCCACCTGCCTCTGTAGGCTGGTTCTGCTGGTTGGCTGCTGCTGGACGCTGCCTGGCTGGTGGCACTGGCTGTGCCCTGGTGTCCCTGTGTTTGCGGGACAGCCCACCCTTCCACGCTTCTCTGCGTGGAGTGAAATGCTTTTGCGACTGCAGCACGGCTGTTTCCACATTCATTCCCCTTTCTTATGCCCGCTGAACTGTTTTTGATACCTTACCATGTGGCTTTTTTTTAGCCCAAACCTGTAGGGAGTAAATTCATGCACGATTCATGCACATGTAAGCACACACACATACGCTGTTTCAAGTGTTGTGCCTTGTAGTTGATTCTTTTTTTTTCTTTTCTTTTTTTTTCTTTCTTTTCTTTTCTTTTTTTTTTTTTTTTTTTTTTTTTTTGGTTTTTTTATTTTTTAAATTTTTTCACGCTTTGGGTCTTTT
>VZTH01001277.1:62974-233301 GCA_013397815.1 Aleadryas rufinucha
TTTTTTTTTTTTTTTTTCATTTTCCTGGTCTTTTGATTATCTGAAATGTTTCCAGGCTTGGGCTCTTTTTAAAGGAAAGTTCAGAGAGGGCATTGATAAACCAGATCCCCCTACCTGGAAGACAAGATTAAGGTGTGCTTTGAACAAGAGCAATGACTTTGAAGAACTGGTGGAGAGAAGCCAGCTGGACATCTCAGATCCTTATAAAGTGTACAGAATAGTGCCAGAAGGAGCCAAAAAAGGTAAAGCATCTCAAATTCCCTGTGTAACAGAATGTGAATATGGCTCATTGCAAGCTTATGAGGCCTGAAGTGCGCTTTTCTGGAATGGCCCTGCAGCCTTTTTAAGTCTTTTAAGGGACCAAAATGAGGGCTCAAGTGCAGCTTGTTCTGATGGCTTGAGAGGCTGCGTCTGCGGGAGGACTGCTGGCGTTTGAGTCGGAGCGCTGAAAGGGAGCCCTTGCAGGAAGATGCAGACAGGCACCTGCACATCACTGGAGGAATCGCTCTTTTAGCTGGAGCCTCCCTGCCAGTTCTGTGTGTGAGAGCCAAGCAGGCGGCTCAAGGTACAGGCAAAAAGAAAAAAAAAATTGCATGCTGGATCTAGGTTTGGAATACAGGGAAGAGCAATTTTGAGGCAGACAGTAGGGAACTGCCTTGGAGGGGAAGAGCTGGGAGTGAGGGATGCCCAGCCTGCAGCCTCCAGGGCAGGGGCAGGGGTCTCTGAGAAGTCCCTGGTGCCAGGCAGGGCTTGTGGGAGGCAAAGGCTTGGCATCATTGTGCACTAGGCTGGGCAGCACTGTGCTGTGGGACACTGCAGAGCCCAGTGAGACAGTCTGCTTCCTGGAGCTAACTGCACGGGGGGCCAGGGAATCCAGTCCCAACTGGGCACTGGAAGGCATTTTGGTCCTCTCTCTGTTCAATAGCAGGTTGTATGGATTTGTCTTTAATGTGCCAATTGCAGATTTCCTTAAGATGCAGTTGACATCATTTATTTTCATCCCTCTGGTGAACACAGGTGCAAAACAGATCAACATGGAGGAGCAACCATTAATGATGAACCATCCCTTTCCAATAACACCTCCTTACACTGCACTACCATCCCAGGTATGGCATTAGTTGAGTGTTTCTCTTGGTGCTTCTACACTGAGCAGCACAATTTCTGCACTCTGTGCTATGTCTGTCCTTGCTGGTGGGGCTCTTAGGTTCTCTCTGTGAAGAAACTTCATTATGAAAACTGAGAAATTGAGAAGCAACTTTTCTAATGTCAGATGAGGCCACAGGGCAATTGATTTCCCTTGGTGTTGTTTATCCCGGAGTAATAGCTCTTTTCTGTTGGATGACAGTTCCTAGTGCACTGCTGTTCTGTTGATGCCAGAATGCAAGCACCCAATGAAGCCTTGCTCTTTCAAGCAGACATTTAGCAGCAGTGCTTTGACTGCCTTTTGTTATTCCACTCCGCTTATTATTTACACCAGTGGTGAGAAACCCATTTGAAAGCCTCATTGGTGGTGGTGGCGAAGTGCCATCCGTGTAGCCCGGGCAAGGCTCAGACCTCCATGGGCTTTGGCAGGGAAAATCAAGCAGCTAAGATGAGAAGGCTGATGCAATGCACAGCATTAGTTCTGACAGCTGCCTACTAAAAGAATACCTCGTTAAATTGAATAGGTACCGAACTACATGGTGCCCCATGAACGGAACTGGAGGGAGTTTGCCCCGGAGCAGCCGCATCCTGACATTCCCTACCAGTGCGCCAGCGTCCCCTTCGCCGCTCGTGGCCATCACTGGCAGGGGCCCAGCTGTGAAAACGGTAAGACAGCTCTGATTGGGGCTGGCCACCTGGAGGAACCTCAGATTCCAGGTTTATTATTTGTGGCTTTGATTGGAATTAACAGATGTGGATGGAGAGGAGTGCTGGGTTCCCTTAAAAGAGAGCCACCTTTGTCCTGGCTCTTGCATTCACTGCCACTGTATGTGTGGTGTGTGGGCTGTGCAGTTCTCTGCAGGGATAGAAATCAGTCCCCAAAAGTCCTCAGCTGTCTCAAAAGCCGTGAGCAATAAAGGAGGCAACCAGCCCTCACAAAAAACCCAAATGGGAACATGTGTTCTTTAGCTTTTCTCTCTGATTTTGGACTTTTTGAGGCACACACCACTGAGCTTTTCCCTCCAGCCTTGTGGGTTAGACTGGCATTAATCTCCCTAGAGGAAAGCTGGAATTATTACTTTATTTTAGTGCTGTGGCAGTGGGACAACTTGTCATGGATTGAGACTCTCGTGGGGCTGGTACAGCAGAAACAGAATAAAGGGATGTTTCCTTCCCCAAAGATCTCATAGTACCAGAGCCTAACATAACCATGGCTTTCCAAGCTCTGCATTCATAGGAAAAAAGCCCAAATTTTGAAAATCAGCAGTGCTGAAGCCTGCAGGGAATAAAACATAAGAGAAAGGGAACCATGGGTTGTAGACCCTTGCAGGATAACTCACCTGAGGACACAGGCATTTGCATTGTGAGGAGAAGCAGCTGGTTCAGAAGGGCAGGAAAGGATGGGAAGCAAGAAAGGACTCCAAGGAGTAGATGCTATATTTTTGCAGGACAGCTCTCTCCTGGTTTTGATGCAGAGAAATCTTTGGATCTACTAAAAAGTAAATGCTCAGTGCACCGCAACTTTTGCTGGCAGTATTTTGGAATTGTTAGGCAGAATACTTTGCTTTTAGTTGAGTTATTTGCTAATAAAAAAATCAAGGTGGCGAGCAGAATGAGCTCTGCCCTAAAGTACATCCCCTGCAGCAGTTAAACACATTTGGATACTTTGCTGAATTTGTAGGCAGTGGTTAGTGGTTGATACTGGGTTTCTCACTGGGTTCTAAAATGTGTCAAGAGATTGTGGGTGTTTTTTATCCACATCACTCCAGCTCCTGATTGTGGTGAGTTCTGCCACTGGGAAAGGTAACGTGTGCTTGTCTGCAAGTCACTTGCATCATCCTCCGAAGACTTTTATTGGCATAAAGAAACAGAGGAAAAACATCAATTGCCTGTGGTATAATGTACTTACTGAAAGGCATCTGTTGGAACAGTTTAATAGTAGTCCTGCTAATAAAACCCTAATAATCTGCCACACATTTTTCTTTACCTACATTTAAACAGTGTTAATCTCAGCTTTATTGTTATGCCTGTCATTAGTAAAATTTCTTATAAAAATGAATTGTTTTATGCCAGTGACATTTAAGAACACTGTAGTCTAGTTAAAAATGTAAATTATTTCTCTAGTGGAATAACATGTTAGGTAAGGAAAAGGACTAGGGGGAATATTGGAATGCTAAGGGACTATTTCATGCAGACCCAAAGAAAAATACTGTCCAGGTAACATCTGGAGTGACTGGTAGAGTTGGCCTACCTGGAGTAATTGGGAAATAGGACCTTTTTACGAAGAAGGAGAAAGAGAGAGAATTCCTGTTGGGGCCCAGGAAAACTCGCTTTTGCATTGCTGTGATCTCTGCCTTAGCTTTTTTTTTTAGGATTTAGGGTGCTGTCACTGACTTTTGTTTGTGAAAACAGGTTGTCAGGTGACAGGAACCTTTTATGCTTGTGCTCCTCCTGAGTCCCAGACTCCTGGCATCCCGATTGAGCCAAGCATAAGGTCTGGTGAAGCCCTCGCTCTGTCAGGTAAGGTCCGTAACCCCCCAGGTTTCCTGGGGAGCTTGACAAGAGACTCCCACTTCTGACTTGCCCAGGCACCATCTCTCCTTTCAGATGAAAGGAAAAAAGAAGAAGAAGAAAAAAAGAAACCTCTTTAAAGAATGACTTTGGTGTGTGGCTATAAGTCTCTGTTTTACAGGATACTTAAGCACTTTCAGCCCCAGCTCCAAGGGATGGAGGTGGTTAAAGCTAATGGAAGTGCTTTGCTTTTAGTGCTGGGTTGCTTTGGTGAGACACCAAATCAGGCCTTCCTAAGGGAGTTTGGCAGTTTAGGAGTATCAGTGACTTAAGGCTCAGGTTTTCATTTGGGAGGAGCCCCCCCCCCCCCCNTGTTCGGTGCTGTGTGAATTCGTAGGAGTCAGCCAAGTTGACCAAATGGCCACTTGAAAGCAAGGCAGGGGCTTTTGGGTACAGCCCTGTTGGAGCTGGAGCCAGCAGTCACTTCTCTCCAGGCAGCTGAGTGCAAGTTTGCAGGTCCCCTGTGCAGAAGCCTTTTCTATGCAAAGTCTGGGGGGAAACTCAGCTACTTCCTTATTAAATCTGAGGAAGTGTGCTGAGCCAGTGGGTTTAATTGTGACGTGAACTTGGAAAATGTGACCGACGTCAACTTCTTGTGTGCAGATTTTTCCTTTTAAATGGAAATGTGAAGTTTGTGGGATTTTAGTTCCTACCAAATTCCCATGCATCAGTGGCCCTTTTAATAAGATGAGAGGATGTTAATGCTACTGTGCCCAAAACATTTATATTATTTTTATTTTTTTTTACTAATATGAGCTTCTGGGCAGTGCTGACTATTGGGCTCAGAAATCTCATGCAAACTTGTCTCTTGGCCTTAGCACAGATCTGAAACGTAAAACATCCATACTAATGTATCACAATGATTGTTTTTTGTTTGTTTTTTTTCTCCTTGTAGACTGTCGACTCCACATCTGCTTATATTACCGTGAAATACTGGTGAAGGAGGTGACAACTTCCAGTCCTGAAGGCTGTAGGATATCCCATGGCCAAAGCTACGAGGTCAGCAGCCTGGACCAAGTTGTCTTCCCTTACCCAGAGGATAATGGCCAGAGGAAGAACATAGAAAAACTGCTGAACCATCTGGAACGAGGAGTAATTCTGTGGATGGCACTTGATGGCCTCTACGCTAAGAGACTTTGCCAAAGCAGGATCTACTGGGATGGGCCTCTGGCGCTCTGCAGTGACCGACCCAACAAGCTGGAGCGGGACCAAACATGCAAGCTCTTCGATACTCAGCAGTTTCTAGCAGGTAATTCCCACTATGGCTTTGACACCNCCAAAAATTGGTGTTACCTGGGTACCTTGTAGTGCTCCTGTTGATGCCATCTGGCTTTGCTCTGCTTTGTTATTCCTGGTGGGAAAAAAAAGACATTCAGGAAAGAAAAGGGAAGTTATTTCAGCCAGGTTTGCAGATGTCTGGATGCTGGGGAACTTTCTAAGTAACTCTGGGAAAAGGTGCGGGAATGTGCTTTTCACAGAAATAATGGATAGACCTGTAATATGATACTTGGTGGGTTTCTTGTGTGGGATTGTTCTCCTGAATCATGGTCAGTGTGTGTCTGTGTGTGTATGTGAACATATATTGTATACACATGTNAGACTGTCGACTCCACATCTGCTTATATTACCGTGAAATACTGGTGAAGGAGGTGACAACTTCCAGTCCTGAAGGCTGTAGGATATCCCATGGCCAAAGCTACGAGGTCAGCAGCCTGGACCAAGTTGTCTTCCCTTACCCAGAGGATAATGGCCAGAGGAAGAACATAGAAAAACTGCTGAACCATCTGGAACGAGGAGTAATTCTGTGGATGGCACTTGATGGCCTCTACGCTAAGAGACTTTGCCAAAGCAGGATCTACTGGGATGGGCCTCTGGCGCTCTGCAGTGACCGACCCAACAAGCTGGAGCGGGACCAAACATGCAAGCTCTTCGATACTCAGCAGTTTCTAGCAGGTAATTCCCACTATGGCTTTGACACCGTTTTGGAAATGGCTCCCTGTGGTCTCTGTCCACATCAGCTTTATGGGAGTGCTCTTTTCATGCTTCCTTATGAATTACAGTGAGAATTGCCCCTCGATACTTCTGGGCAAATGCAGCCAAGGAGTACTTGAATCCTGAGTAATCCTATAAATTTCTGTGCTCTCTGCACATTCAATGCCCCTGCACAGACCAGCAGGAGTCAACTGAGGCTCAGCTGGTGACACCCAATCCCCCACGTTTCTATATGAAGCATAAAGAGGAACCTAGCAAAATAGTTTTTCCATAAATTGACATAGAAAAGTGAATCCTGCTCTTGGATTTGCTAATCTTAAATCCTGGATAGGTCTGTGGTCTGCACTCATGCTCCTGTCAGCTTGACCCAGAACAAGCCTGAGGTCTTGCCCAGAGTATAAATAATAAAAATTTCAGTAGCAAGCCTTCTTTTTGGACTGTGCCAGTGTCTAAAAGATATCTGGGAATTGAAAAGGATTTCACAAGCTCTGGAATTTCAGGATTGCCTAATATTCTGAGCAAGGAGATGCATACCTCACCAGAGCTCTCTGGGAAGCACAAGGCAGTGCAGAGGGAGCAGGGACGTGCTTTAGGACAGTGCCTTCTCTTTCCAGCCCATGAAGGGAAGGGGCAAAGCCTCAACCCCACTTACCAGCACTCCTGAACAGCTGGAGAGAGGACAGCTGTCCACCCAGAGGAACTGGTGGGAGATTGTCATTGTTCCAGAGGAGAGCTTGGGCAGCAGGAATAGACACTGGCCCTTTTTTGATATTTCTGGCATTGCTTAGAGTTGAACTAAGTGGCTATGATTTGGTGTGTTTTCGTACTAGAACTGGGCATCAGCACTGGCATGACACTCTCAGGGGAATAATGCCTTGCAAAATTAAAAAAAACCCCAACAAACTGCATCCAAATCAGCAGCTTTAGCATACTTTATATTCCAAGGTTGATGTGCTGTCCTACAGAAACAGTCAAGAAAAAGTGCATTTAAAGAGAGAAATCTTACACAGTTGTGAGAATTGACAGTTAGAAAGGGGAATTTGAGGTCAGGGTATTGGCTTGGGCTTCAATCACATGCTAATTTAAAGATGTATAATTCTGCGCCTGGTGATGGTTTTGGAAATCCCTTTCCCTTTTCTTGGGTGGTTTTTTAGATGTGCTCTGGGTTCTTCCAAATGGTTGACAGGACATCTCTTTTTAGACACCTAACCCCAAAGATAAGCTCAAGCAATAGTTATTTTTCACCCCTCCTAAATTACTTATGCACCAGTGCCTGTGCAAACCCAAGTGTGTGGTTGCAGTCACAGTCTGTGGCGTGTGCAAAGTGAGTTTTTGCATGTGATGATGCTCAGTGGAGTTTGTAAGTGACTTTCCATGGGCCTGTCACATCTGCACGTTAATTGAATGTGCTGAGGTCCCAGCCTGCAAGCAAGCTCAGGGATTCCCCTGCGCTGGGAAACTGGAGCTCCCCTGGGAAGAGAGGCAGGAGATCTCTGCCAGGAGAGGGAATCTTGAACAGCAGAGAAAGGGACAGATGCAGAACTGCTATGCACAGCTCTTGGGAAACCACTGAGGAGCTGAACCCTACAATGCAAACTGCACCCGAGCACTGGGGCCTGTGCTGAGAAGCCTCTGCTGCTGAGAAAGCTAAAATGGAGCAATAAATCAGAAACCAGGGGAATGGTCTCTGCGGAGAGAGATAAATGCACTGTAATTGTTGTAAATTGGGCTGGGTGGAGAGTAGGAGGACAGAGACTTGGAGTTTGAGGGTGGCAGCCAGAGAATGGTTGGCAGGACAGAAGGAGTGGCAGCTCGAGCCGGAGTATCAGGAGATGGGAAAGGTTTGGGGAGGCACATGGGGAGCCCTTTGGTGCTGGAGGACGTGCTTGGGCCTGGAAAGGAAGACAGAGCAAGTGGAAGGTTTTGGAGAAGCGATGGGCTCAAGCCATGCTTGTCCTGGTGGTGGGAAAGAAAGGGCTTTCTTCTCCAGGTCCGTGCTATGGGCACTCCCACAGGTATTCAGGGTTTGGAGAATTGCCGAGGCCAAGTAAAACAAGGGAAAGAGGAAGTTGAAAGAAGTTGCACATTAGCAGTGTGGTTGGATTGGCCTTGGGTGGATCGTCCTTCCCTGTCCTGTACCAGCACAGAGGGAAGCAGGGCCTCATGGAAAGCATCTCTTCTTTCTTGCCTTATTCCCAGAGGGTTCATGACACTCTTCAGGGGTTTTTAGGGAGACTTAGGGGAAAGCTACCCTTTACTCCATGTTTTAAGTGAGCTGCCCATTGTTTTACTTGTATAACTGACCCTCTCAGTAAGCCTGGTAGCCCAAGCCAGAGTTGGGACACTTGTGGTAGCCACTGAATCCACACCTTGGTCTGAACAGCTTGCAGTTAGAGTAGGAATGGCAGGGGTGTATTTTGGGAAAAGATGCATTTGTCATATCAAGTTCAAAGGCTCTCCTTTCCCTCCCTAGCAGGGAGGGTGCTTCATTATAACACATTGGCTTTAATACTAATTTCAACTTTTTTCAGAAAGCATGAACAGGGTTATAAATTAAAATGAAATCTTTACCAATCAGTTGTGCAGAAATACGGCATTTAACACAGACTTTAGCAAGGATATGTTAGATGGAATTTTCTCTTTTCAGGATGGAAATGCAGTGTCTGAAACACAACATTTGGTCCACAACATTGGTGATTTTGGTTCAAGTGGAAGTACCTTATAAAGGCCTCTCCTGCTACCTTTCATAGGGGACACTGACTATTAGAATAATAATATAATTTGACCATTTCACTTTGCACAAGGTTATGGGTTAGTGAAGAGAGTGCAGGAGCACAGAAGACACAAGAGGCTCTTTTGCTGGCTCAGTACATGGCTGAAGTGCAGCCCTTCCTCTTTCCTTACTTCAGTGTCCCACAGTGGGCACAGTGATGGCAGTGGCTCTGTGACAGTCTGGCTGTGGCTAAATTTTGTGCCTGGCAGTATTTTTTGTGTTTCTGGCACTACCAAGCCATTGGTTTCAGCGCTGCTCTTCTGTGTCTGCTTGGATGGTTCCCAGCTACCACTAGTGTCTGCTCCAGGGGTTCTGCTGTTGGGGTCCCACAGAGGTACTAATTGGAAGACATCTTGGTTTGTGCATATGGAATTAATTATGAGATAAAGCAAACAGAAAAATTGCAGTGTTGTAACTAGCTCCCCCTGATCCGAGGGAAAGTCTCCAAACTCAGTGTCTTGTGCTTACCTCTTGTCTTTTTCCTGACCTCACTGATCATCTCCTGGAGTTACTTTGTCTTCTCCCACTGTGTTCCAGGGTCGTCCACAAAGTCTGTCTTACTGGTCTATACTGGTTTTGACTGGGGCAGGGTTAATTTTCTTAGCAATGATCCATGTGGTGCTACAGTTTGGATTTGTGATCTAAACAGTACTGATAACACAGGGACAATTTAGCTGATGTTGAACAGTGCAAGCACAATGTCAAGGCTTTCTCTGCGTCTCACTCTGCCCTCCCAGGCCACGGTCTGGGGTGACCAAGAGTCTGCAAAGTGGCACAGCCAGGGCAGCTGACCCCACCTGTGGGATATTCCATTCCTTATGACCTTGTGTTCTGCAGTAAAACAGGGCATGGGGGAATTTGCCAGAGGTTGCTGTTGCTTGGGCACTGGCTGTGCGTAGGTCAGCTGGTCATGAGTGATTGCTTTTCCATCACTTGTTTGTCTTTTTTGTTCTGTTTTGTCTTCTTGTTTTTTTGTTTTTACCCATTAAACTGTCTTTATCTCAACCCACAATTTTTTTTTCCTGTTGCCATTCCTTTTTTCTCTCCCATGCTGGTGCTGGGAGTGAGTGAGTGGCTGCATGGTGCTTGCTTGTCCTGCATGATTATTCCACAGCACGGTACTTTCTCTCTTCCCAGAGCTGCAAGCCTTTGCTCACCATGGACGTCCACTGCCAAGATACCAGGTCGCTCTGTGCTTTGGGGAGGAATTTCCAGACCCACAGAGGCAGAGGAAACTAATTACAGCCCATGTAAGTAGGATTTCTGCCTTACCTAAAACAAGCACATTCCTTGGAGGATAAGAATCTGCCAGTCAGGCTTTTGTACCTTGTGTATTATGAGGGAGGTAATATATTGTTGAAAATGCAGCACTTTCCAGAATAGGGTTTAATCCCCAAATCTGCCAAGGACTGCCTGGTAGTCCTCAGTAGGGCAGGGAACCTGATTTTCCCTCTCTATAGAGCTAGTCATTTGTGATCTGTTGCAAATCCCATCAAACCCTAAAGCTGAAATGTACCTGGAACTACCGGGCTGTGTTGCTATCACCAGCCCAGGTGTGCAGCTCCTTGGGCTGCCTGGCCAGTGCAGGATGTGGTGCTTTTACACCCACTGCACCTGCAGGTGCTACAGAATCCCAGCCTGCATCTCCAGTCCTTAACAGGACACAGGGGCTGCCTGTGCAGCCCCAGCGTTTGGTAGCTGTCAGGCTCATGGGCTGACTGACCACAGTTCACACACACTCAAAACTGCTGTTTCGGGATGCTCTCTGAGAGAGGGTGATGACAGAGACTGAGACCAGGTACTTTCTGAATTGGCTGTATTGGCCCATAAAACCACAAGAGAGGTGGTTATGCACATGTTAGTGGCAGGGCTTAGCTTTCTGCATCCTTGAGGAGAAAACTGGTGTCTCTTCTAAATTTTTTGAAAGCCCCTTCAGTAGCACAACAGGTCCCAAGTCAGACTTCTGCTGTAGGCTGTGGCCTCTCCTTCACTGTGTAGCTTTTGTGCTGCCACACTGCTGCTTAGCAGGTCTCTGGGGTGGAAGTTGAGAAGCTCACAAATCCATCCTGAGCTGTGCAATGACTAGTTAGAGCTAGCTGGCCCATCCCTGACTCTCCTTCAACTCTTTTCCATTCCTATTTTGGCTTCCCAGCTTTCCATCCCTCCTTCCTAGCATCCTCTCTCTAGCCCCCTTATCCAGCTTCTGTCCTGGTGTCTTCTCTGTGAGCCTGTACCTCCTGCTCTTTCCAGAGCTTTGCTTCCCCTTTACCAATTGTTTAATCTGCTCATCTTCTTGATATGTCCTGACTCATGGGCTGATGGGACTCTACCATCCCACCAAAGAGTTACACACTGGAGGCTGCCTGGCTCACCTGTCCCCCTGCCTTCCCATCTCCACCATGGCATTTATTTCCTCCAAAACAGTGCCTGTGTGTTTTAATATGGAGGGACTGGCTGACCAGCAGGAGAGGATTGTGGAGAGTGTCATCCAGCCTGTCCTCCACTGCGAGTAAGGAGAGCTTCAGGTGTTGGTTCTCAGTGTACAGCTCAAATATTTACAGTCAGAGCCCAAAGCCCTGAGAGGGAGTGGTGGTTTCTGAAGAGACAGAAATGAAGGCAGTGTTAACTCATACAAATCCCACTTGGTGGTTGAACAAATTCCTCATCAGAGCTTGAATGAACAGAAACAAGAGTAACCTTGATGTTAGGTTGAAATCTAACTTCAGACACAGTCATTTGGCGACGTATCTCAGCCTACCCGAGGGCTCCAACATTTCAAGTTAACTCCTCAAGGTACTTTGCAATGCAGACAAGACTTTAGTGTGTTCAATATGTATTTAAACACCTCGAGTGGCCGTGGACATGTGTGTCCTGTGGGCATCGCTCACATCCTGGGCTGGTTAAGGGACTGCAATTTTTGATACATCATTTGTGTCACTGCTGCAGTCCCTTCTAAATGAAGGCCATGAAGGTAAGGAGTGTGTGCAGGTAGTGAGGCACTTGGCAGCAGAGCTAGGCTAGGCTAGGCAAGACCTAGCTTAAAACAGAGGTTAGTGAGACCACTGAAACTGTGTTTCCATTCTGGTAAGCAGAACTGTTTTGTCCCATCTTGTTTTTAACTGAGAACCACTGTAAGTAACTCAGATGAGGAGTGTGAAGTTTTGTCACATGTCTGATTAACATTTTGTCTGTTCTTAAGGTTGAACCCATGTTTGCCAGGCAGCTGTATTACTTTGCTCAACAAAACAGTGGACATCTGCTGAGAGGCTATGATTTACCAGAACTTGTGACTAGTCCAGAGGATTATCACAGATCTATTCGCCATTCCTCTATTCAAGAGTAAGATCCTCAGAAAGAGTGGTTTTAAAGGCACTGTAAAGATTGTGCAGAGTGGAAGAGCAGATGTGGGTCACAATTTGGAGATCCACAGTCCCAGCTGGATGTGTTCAGGGGTTCAATGATAGGAAAGTGGACAACTAGGACAACTGTATTGTACAATAAAAGTGACGGGTCTTCAACATTTGGATGCTACGTCTCACATAGGGTTCCACTGTCACTGGGAATAACTCGAAACTGACACAATGATTGCTGTGTTTACGTTTGCTTAATGTTCTCCTTGGCTTTTGAGGACTGATCCTTACCGAAGACTTAAATCCAGAGTTTACACTGTTACCTTTGCAGGGCTATTTATTTTGGATTACTGATCTCAGGGAAAGTACATAAATTCGCGGTGTTCCCAATTTGAACCTGTAGCTACTGTAGGTGGGTAGCAAACGTAGATGGTTTATTGAGAATAGCTGATACATGTAAGTGGTTATAAATTTAGATTCATAAGTGTGATGCCTATATTCTTGTATAGAATATTTCAGTGTATTTTTTGAAAACAATGCAATTCTTCAGAGACATATTTTTTTAATGCCTGACTGACATTTGTCCTGACAATGAATTTTTTTGCTGCCATTGTTGTTATTGGATTAGCCTCCATGATAGCAGTTTTAAAGTGATGCATTTATGGTACTGTGTTAAGAAAAGTGACCATTCAACTCATATTACCTGTGAATTTAGTGGATTAACCACTAAAATTCTAGAGTCCCAAAGAACAGGTTTATAAAAAAATTGCATTTTTCTTATAATTGTAAGCTACTTTGCCTGCATTATACATACATATATATGTGTGTGTGTGTATATATGTATGCATTAGAATGAAGTTGGCAGACCTTGCAAATAGCACAGAAATAGTCCAGCTACCCCTTTTTTGATGCCACATGCATGAGCCAGGTTAAAATAACCACCACCTCTGACTTATACAGAGCCAACTCTGCTGTTTATGTGCACTCGCAGCTTTGTTCCAGAGGTACTGAAATGAATGTGAAGGGAAAGCTCAAGGAGAGCAGCATTTGGCCTCCTGTACTAAGACAGTCAAGGAAATACTTGTTTGAATGTTTGTAGAATTTGATGAAGTTTGCAGCTTTCAGTGATAGGGTGCTGTTAAAAAGACAAAGAGAAGAGGTCTGGTGGGTGTGTGTGTCAATGAAATTTCCTTGCTGGCAGGCAGACCATGTGATCTTAGCAGCTTTCACTCCAGAACATGATCCCCCTGTGCTTAGCAGATATCACTTGACTTCCTAAATGAGGAAGAGAAAACGGTACTTGGTCTGGCAGCAGACTTGTGTTCTAGGGACTTTGAATTGATACATCTTAAAGATGCGTACTCTTTTGGGATATATTATCCCCCTTCTCCACAGTGCCAAGCAGAATGAAGAGATAATTTCTACTTTGTTACTTGAAGGGGTTTTTTTCCTGGCTTAAAGATTTTTGTAGGGGAGACCTCTTTCTTAGACATTAAACGTAATGCTCTAGGTGACCTCCTGAGCTTTGCATGTGCTTTTGTCCTGCGCATACATTTTACTGAAAGGGACTTCTGTGTTCAAACTTAACTGGTACAATACAAATATTTGATGTGTTTTTCACTTTTTTCTAGTGGTTGTTGCTTCATATGCTCATTGCTTCAGCTCACGTCTTGGAATAAAGTTCTATTTCCCTACCAACTCGGTGCATATGTGTTGTTTTCAGTAGTGGGACAAATCTCTAACGTGTGTGGTTCTGCACTGTGAACCTGGGCAGTGCTGCTGGCTGTCTATGGGGAACTCTGTTCTAAGCCAAAAGTACAGAGAAAGGTCAAAAGGTAAGGATTTTTGTTTACGTAAATGTCTGCAATGTTAGCCACAGGTAGGAGAAAAAGGGAAAATAGGGAGGTTACCCTTTGGCTTTTGGTTTCCAGGTCCATGGACCATGCAGCAGAGCCCTGTAGCTGGGGATCTGGTGCTGCTATGCTCTGGCCCTGCCCCTCCAGGGCATCTGGTGCTGGGGACCAGGCTGGTACCCTCCTGCCCAGCCCAGCGTGTGGGGATCCTCTGGCTGCCAGTTAGTTCCTGGTTGTTACAGCTTCCAGTGCACTTTCGAGTGAGTAAAGCTAGGAAAGGGTGAAAAGGAGGATGGTAAAGTGAACTAAAGTAGTGAAGTTGCAAATAGGAGGGAATTTACCAGGTAGCCTCTCTTTGTTAGAAATCAGGGCCCTGAGAGGGGTTTTTGGGTGCAAGAGCTCATAGAGCAAGCAAGGTGTGAAATGCAGTTACGAGATCTGTGAAGCATCTGAAGATGGGGGGGAGGAGAGTATTTTCTCTTTTTGTGCAGACTCCTATGGACTATGGAGGTGCATTATAATTTTTGGCTTTGGAATGAGCTTTTAATTATTTTCCTTGAAGTAGCATAATTTAGAGCCAGCAGCTGTGAAGAGGGAGGGAGAAGAGCACTATCTAATTTCTAGCCAAACACAACTTGCTTAGTTTGAATGCAGAGATTCAGGTGAAAGACTTATTTTAACTGAGCAAAGAGACTGAGATATTTCCCTTGGAGGGATGGTGCAGGGGGGTGAGTGGAAGGAAAATCAAGCTGTTATTTGTACCATAAATTGTTTTGCATGTGAGGACTTAAAAGCTGCATTTACTTTTGTGATGATTTCTTACTGTTCAAAATAACTACGAATACCTAAAGTGGGGAAGAAACAATAAGGAAACAAGAAAAAAAACCTGGAAACATTTTCTCCTTTTAGTATCTTTTTTACAGTCACTACGTGAAAGCATTTGAGGTACTTCCTACCTCTGTTGAATTCTGTTTATAGTTTCTGAGGTCTACTTCCTTCCTGTTATGATTTCGGTGGCGTTGTAAATTACATGTTTTACTCCTGTCAACACCAAAGGCATAGCTGTTTGGGTTTTTTTTCAAACGTTTTTCGTGTCAGTATTGGTTTTTCTGATTTTAATACAGCCACAGTTGCAACTGTTTCTTGAAAGGGTTTTGTAGCAGAGAAGCACCTATATTCCAAATTTGGTTCTGCTGAGTGGTTTTGCCTGCTGCTGTAAACTCTATTAGCCTTAGAGGGGTTGTAGGTTAACCAGAAACAAGGAGATGTATTTTAAGCTGAAGTACAGTGCAACGGAGTTTGTGGAAAAAACGCAGGATTCACGTGAAAACCCCGGTGGCCTTTTAGAAGGGCATATGCATGGTGTTTACATCAGCGTTTGTCAGCAGCGTGGAGGTGGGGAAACACCACCCTCGGCAGAGGGCTTTCAGGAAAAAGTAAAGCATTTTCTCTTGCACGCTCTCAGATCACTGTCTGTGAATACTTGTAGAGAGGTGGCGGGGGGAGGAAGGGGGCGGGCAGAGAGAAAGAGAAAGAGCACTCACCAAAAAGGCCAAGCAGTTTGAAACAATCGTATCTCCTTTCCCAGGCAGAACTCTCTGTCAAATTTAGATTAACTTGGATGGCAAGGTATTAAAGATTGCCAGGGTGGTTTTTACCTGAACTCTGATCTGGCTGGTAGTAGGCTAAGAGTTACTGATTTTTGATTTAATGCGTGTGAGTTTGGTTGGCTCTGAAGATATGTCAACAGGTTCCTGTGACTCGGAACGGTTGGGAGGTAGCTGGTGTGCAGCCGTCCAAGCACTTAACTTCCACGTGTGCAGTCAGGTGAGCACATCCTTGTTGCAGCCCAGGGGAGTGGTCACATCCACTGTGACCCACAACCAGCTTCACTGCTGGGCTTCAGGAGGCAGCTGGCCCAGTGCCTGCAGAATGCTCCATGCCCTGACCATGCTGAAATGACAGTGAAGGAGGAGCTAACTTTGGTGTCTCAGAATAAGACTCTTGGAACTATAGGCGTTAAATAACTTATGAACACACTGATTGGATGGGTTGTCATTGTCCTTTTGGCAACTGGCAAGAGGAAAAGGGAATCACCTGTGCTCAAGTGGAAACTGAAAAACAGGCCAGATGCCTTGGTTCTGGGTTTGGACTTGTTTTTCTGTTTGGCCCTAGCAGAGACTGACTGGAAAGCTGATGTCTGAGTGGCTCTCTGCAGGGTGATGTTCCACAAAAAGGCAATTGTCTAGAATGCATAGAGCCCACTCTAGGTTGTCATCTCTTAGACAGGAGTAGCTTCATGCCCTGGCAAACAATGGCAATGAAACACAGGACTTCATTTTGCAAATGCATTTTTGTTTCTGCACAGCATGGCTGCCTCGCCTGTCTCTGCAGGCAGCTGGCAGCCTCCTGCCACTCCAGCTTACAGTGCTGCCAGCTGAGGCCAGACTTGGTGTGCTGGGCACCTCTTTCAGATCAGTCTTCTGGGCTTCAGCTATCATTTCCTGCTCCTTTCAAAAGACAGGTCATGAATTAAGCAAAAATTCTGTCTTTTAAGCTAAGAGAACAGACAGATTCAGGTGACTTTTCACAAACCACAGATAATGTGTGTCCTCCATATTCCTGGGAAGCATTTTCATCTTTGACCCTTGGGCTTTCTCTGTTTTGGTTTTGAGACCAGTGTCTGATTTCTTGCTCTAGGAATGTCTGAAATCCAAAAACTTATGGTCTCTGGTTGTCCTGTCTGCTCACCCCAGCCTTTAATCCCTTTCCTGGCCAGGCAGAAATGATGTCCATGTAGTATTGATGAAACCACCTCCCAGAGGAAGTTCTGTGAGTGTCCATGTGAACCTGGTGAGGTTAGAGCAGACACTTGCATCTTACCTGAAATATGCTTTCCAAGCTCTCTCAGCAGTGTCAGTGCAAGTGCAGTGTGTACACTGCCACGTGCATGAAGCACATTTCATCCCAGCCTCACCATATTGTTCATCTTGCTCTTCTCACTTCCTTCGTGAAGAGCAGATGTTTAAATATGGATCAGGCAGATAGAGGAAAGCCCTGATTTCCTCAGGTCTACAAGATGCAGATTCTCTCTCTGACCTGGGAAGGGCCAGCACACACAGACAATGGTCAGACACTTTCAGGTTCAAGCACTTCTGCTGTTTGTCTCCAAAATGCGTTAGCCTGTTATTGTCCACGGATAAATCCTATTCGTATATCAGGGATTATTTATCTCATGTATCAGGGAGTGTTTGTCTTTCTTATGCCTTCTCTTCCTGGTCTAATATGCCTTGGCAAATGGTCATGAAGAAATTTCCTTTTTTCCTGGTGGTTGCAGCCATCTAGTAATGTGCTTTACTAGGTACCTTGTTGTGGGTCTGGCTAACCATTTTAGCTCTCTCTTGGGTCCTTTATCAGTTTTCATCTGCACTGACAGTGCCTCTTATTTGTGCATGCTAAGCATGATGGGGCACAACCTTTACAGTTTAGACAACACCACAATTCCTCTAACTGTGAGTAGGATGTTCTTGTGTCTTCCCAGTTGTGATTCTGACCCTCAGAACCATGAACTGCTCAGCAGAATATAATCACGGCAATCATCTATGCTAGGCTTTCCCGTAGGAAGCTGGTGTGCAGTTTCTCTCCACCCAAGGCACCACATTCAAATTACATTTTCTCAGGAAGGTGATTGAATCAATGGTTTCTCACGGTCCTGTCAGAGCCATTCATAACTGTCTTATAAAAGCAAAGGCTGAGCATTTCTGGTTTCTAGCACAGAGCATATAGCCTCCAATAAAATTGCTTTTAGAGCTAGATGTCCTACTTTTTTCCTTTCACATTGCTGGGTTTCAAGATTTTATGTCCTCAGAAACCAAAGTTATGGGTCAGGCCTTGTTACATCTCCAATAGCTCATTTTCATTTCCTTTTTTCACACATGATCAAGAGGTTTAGCCCTCTTCATGACTGTCCCCTCCCACAGAAAAAAACCCATGCACGGAGTAGTGAGAGAGAAAGACTTCAAAAACAGCATGAGTGACCTCATCACGTATCTATGGTGGAGATGTCAGTCTCCAAGAAATAGGAAAGGTCAGAGCTTTTTAGAGCAAGGGGGTTTTCATAACTCAGCTGAAAAACCCAGACTGGGTCTGAAGAGTTCTTGGTGTCTTCACCCTTCATCTCATCTTTTCCCAAACTCTTTGGTGACCCTCCATCCAGAGAAGTGGCTGCTCTGTGGTTTCTAACATAGATTACCATCCTATGTTCCATTGTTCAACACGAACTTTCCAAAGGAAAGTGGTGAAATAAATGACAGATTTTTTTGCATGGGGATATTTCAAATCCTTTTTGCCCTTTTAAACCAATCACATTGTTTTCTTCTAGAGCTTCTTCCACCCCAATATAACTGAATCATGGAAGTTTTAATTGCACCATCTTGAAAACTTTATTACTTGAACTAATTAGCTGGTTTGGCTGCTGAGCTTTGTGCAGCTGTCTGTGTGGGACAGAGGCAGACAAGCCCTCTCGGTGGTGGTGGCAGGAAGCTGGAGGAGCTGGGCGCTGTCTGTGTCCCTGGTGCCGCGGGCCAAGGAAGGGGGTTTGCCTGGTGTCACTGCGTGTGGATACAGGTCACCCGTACCCGCAGACAGCGCCAGCCTGAAGGATGACTCTGAAGTATCACTTTCCTTTAAAACCATCACTCTACGAATAAAATGGCTTACCTACAATCCCCACACAGTTACAGGCACTGCTTAAATAGAGCAAGCATCTATCTTGCCTATCTGTAAATTACAAGGAAATGAATAAATCGAGGCGACATAAACCGCAAAAAGGAAGTTTGAAATCAGCCTGGAGCTGTGATAGGCTGGCGTCTGCCGCGGGACCCGGCCGAACCTGCACCATCCCCTGCAGGGGTGACACCGCCGCCGGACCCGGCCGGCCCGTCCTGGCTCCCCGCACGCACAGCCACTGCTGCCGCTCTCCAGGGAGCTGGCCCGAGTGGAGTGATCTAGGGCTGCGCCCTGGGGCCACCTGCACCCCCACAAAAGCCAAAGGCACCCCGGGCACCTGGGGTCCCTGCCGCAGGGAGGGGACGGTGCGGCGTTTTCTGGAAATGAATGAGTTCATTTCTGGGAGGCAGTGGTGGGGGCTGCTCCAGCACGCAGGGGAGCGCAGGGAGGATGAATGCAGGAAGTTGAAGCATGACTTCTGTGCTGCTTACCCTCCTGCAGCCTGCTAGCTGCAGATATCTGGCAAAGTTTTTTGGCCTGGCTTCATTTTTTTATTAGGAAGGTTGGTTACTTTTTTTTGTTTGCAAAATTTATATCAAAGCCAGAATAATTAAGTAAAACATGAAGATATTGCATACAGTGTGTGTGTGTGTGTGTGTGCGTGTGCATGTGCAGCTAGCAAGCCACCCTTGCCCCTCTCTAATAATTTTTTACACAATTGGCAGGGTTTATTCCCATGTGAGTGAGGTGCTGATGACATCCTAAAAATTTTATGAAAATATTGGGCTGGGGAGAGGAAGAAAGATCAAGTGAAAATCAGCATCTGCTGCAGGCCCTCAACACATATTAGGCACTTAATTTTTCAGACTCCACCAGGGGATGAGTGTCCATTGATGCCTTGTGCCTTATTAAACCCCAGAGACTGCACTGCAGGATGTGGCCTGCTAATTCTGCTGCTCCAGGACTCCATCTTACCTGCAAGGGCTTATGGAAAACAAACCATGTACCCCAAGGGCCCAATAAACACATTTCTCCTCCCACATGCTAGGTGAAGGTTGTAGCTCTTGGCACCAACAACCCTTTCCCCTGGCCACCAGCATGAGAAGTAGCTTGATTTTGGGCAGGGGAAGATGAACGCTCATGTGCAGCCTCTTCTTCCAGCTCCTCTGGCACACCCCTGTGGATGGGATGGTGCTGAAATCAGTTTAGCAGGATGCAAGGATTATCAGCATTGCTCTCTGCCATTCCAGCCAAACCGTGTCTTCCCCAGGAAAAGCTCTGCATCTTTGGGCGGGTGAGACAGAGGACAGTGGCTGCAGGCACGAACCCAGGGAATGCAAGGAGCAAAGTGTGGAGGAGGACAGCGGGTTGAGGACAGTTCAGTTGCAGGTATGGCTGGGGTTCATTAGGGCCATTTTGTGTGTTCTGCCTTTCACAAGGGTCTGATCTGAAGCAGAGAAGTGGGTTTTGGCCAGGAGGAGAAGTCAGCTTGTTCTCAGAAATAAGGCAACATGTTGCAGACATGGGGAGCAGGAAAGGCATAAAAAGCATAACAATAAAAACCAATGCATAAAGACAAGCCTCCCCCTCCAAAAAGAAAAAAGAAAAGAGAGAAGCTAAATCTGTCTGGAAAAAGAGATGGACAGGTATGAGCTGCTGCTTGTGGCAGCACAGGGTCAGTTATGTGGGGGTGAGGGGAATGGGAGCTGTTAGGAGGCCAGGTCTGGAAGAGCTCTGTGAGAGTTGAGAGGGATACCATAAGGGAGTGGGCCAGGAGCAAGCCTGGAGACCATCCTAGGGGAGGATGGAGGAGGGAAAAGGGAGTGAAAGGCCCCCCAAGGGGCAGCAGTGGGGCCTTGGCTGTGAGGGAAGGTGACAGTGGGGTTGCTAAGTGTGGGTGTAAGTGGAGGGCAAGGGGGAGTTTGAGGAATACAGGGTAGCGAGTCATGGTTGGAATAGGGGAACAAGCTTGAGGAAGAGCTTGGAGGGAGAAAAGGAGCAGAAGACAACACAGCAAGAGGGATGGTGCAGCCACTGGTGCTCTGGCAAGCAGGAGGAAGGGAGGCCAGGAAAGAAGAAGAGGATGGAGGATGATGACAGTCAGAAGTAAGGAGCTGGTTGTGTTTAGGGAGTCAATGTCAGGTGTGTGCCTGGGTAAAGGGGAGCTGGAGGAGAGGGTTATTGGAAGGTCTTGCCAGGACGCTTTCATCCACACTTGGAGAATGGAGTAAAAGCAGCTCATGAGCTGGGATAGAGTGAGCCAGAGTGAACCCAGCGCTGCTGATGCCTGAAGAGGCTACCTGAAAACAGAGACTAGACAGGAGGAAGGGAATAAAGGTGATATTTATTTGAAAGGCCTTCAAAGGTACACCCTGGGGAGCCCAGAGGCTACTTTCAAAATGGACCCCAAGATGGACGACAAGTCACGAGTTCTTCACACTTTTATAGGTTTGGTCCATTTGCATATCAGCATAAATTTGCCAATTAAAACTTTAGTTACTGATATAAGTTCTCTAAGCTCAGCCCCCCTTCTCCAGGATGTTGGTTTACACAGTTCTGGGCCCAGGACAGCCTAGATGTCCTTGGACTGCAAACCTAGAAACTTTGTTGTGTCTATCTTAGCATGAGAAATCAACAGCAGCAGCCTGGAAGACACTTCAGAGTTTTACAGTAGGCAATACAGAATATAAGAGCAAACCTCCAGGCATCACTAGAGAGAGATAAAATCGAGAGACTCAGAGCTGCTGGAGAGGTCCTGAAGGATCTCTGTGCAGAAGGACAAGGGGAGGCTGAAAAAAGCAGCAAAGCCACAGCCAGTGATACAGCCGAGGTCACAGCAAGGCCAGGTGGAGAGACAAGAAGATGATGCTGAGGGAGAGACAAAGGTGGCCATAGAGAAGGAACTGAGAGCCCAGAGATCAGATAAGGAGCAGAGCATAGCCTGAAGAACGTTTTTAAGAGGAGTGAAAGTTAGCAAGTGGTCCTGATGTGGTGAAGCCTTAGTGAAAGTGGGATGTTGAATATTTCCTCAGTTCCTCAACAAAGTCAAATGAAGCTTCCTTGGCTTCAGGTAAGCATCTTCCCACAGATACCCATGTGCACCTGCTCCTGCACAGCCATCTCCAACTCCATGTTTGGAAGTAGAGAGTTTTACTTTTGGAACAAAGGCAGCAATTCCTGTGCAGTTCACCAGGGAATCTCATCAAGACCGCCAAGGGTTTAATGGGCCAAGAAAGATGATTTTAAGTAGTGAATAGTCCAATTAATCATTGATTTTATTGCCAGTGATGCAAAAGTACCAGCTGCCATTGCTAGCCAACACTTGTTTTCTGGAAAGCCCCGCTCCTCAGACTGGCAATGCCATGACCACGCTCCCAGCAAGAAGGTGTTGCTGTGAGCTGCATGGGTGCAAGGAAGTGCCATGTTCCCAGAAGGCAAGGGATTGCTCTGAATCACACAGTTCAGCAGAGATGTCCTTCCCTTTCCACGAGCATGCAGCCAAGCCTTGCACATGGATTGTCTCCATCTCCCCCCAAGCCCCTTGCACTCCTTCTGTGGGCTGGGCTGAGCCCATGGGTGGAGAGGAGAGGCTAAATTCACCAGGCAAAGGTCATCTACCCAATGCTTGAGAAGGATTCATGCTGATGGCAGTGCCTGTAAAACCTCTTCAGGCTCACAGCCCCTGTGTTCTGAGTCTTGTGCAAACATGGGTCAAGGTCTTCTGCCTGGAAAAAGGGAAAGTTAACCTGCCCCCAGTGTGTGTGGGGAAACACCTGGTGAGGTTTGCTAAGGGGCAGATAAAAGTCCGGGGTAGGTCCAGAGTAAACCCATGATTAAAGGCTAACCAAAGCCATCCTCCCACTCCTAAAATAGTCCTGTGCTTATTTGTGAGAAATCATTTAGGCTTGCTTTTAAATGCACTGGAAGCAGGTGAATTTTAAGACAAGTACACAAAGCAAATGTGCCATTTATCACTTCTTATGCTGATGATTAAAGCAAAGGTTTTGTTTTCTCTCCGAGGAATATTGTGAGCTGTGTGCAATCGTGTTAATGACAGCAGAAACAACAACAGAATATGTATTATTTTAGTGGAAAACCGAGGTGTTGGTGAAACACAATCTAAGAAGCTGGAGCAGGACAGGGCTGGGGTAGAGGCTCAAAATCCTGATTCCACTGACTTTGTGGGCAGAGATGTCACCCCAGAAAGAAAAGTCTGTTTTTTAAAAAAACAGAGACGACTTCAGCTATTTGGGAGTGAGTCTGTGGTGTTACCTAACTGCTGAGGACATCCCATGAACCTCACAGCTGCCTGCCTGTGTTTTGATGGCCAATTTGGAACTGAAGCAACTGATGTGGTGGAAATAATTATCTCACCGTCTGATTAAGTCACTCCGGCAAGGTGTTTGCAGAACGTAGCTGCTTTGTATAGGATAACAAAAAAGCAATGGGCTGGCTAATTCAATTAAAAGCAAATAACTACAGTCTAGGCACTGACAGCATGTGGGAGGAAGTGGTGTTGTTTCCACTGTGACTGGCAGCGAGCGACGAGCGAAAACAAGGTGGTTTGAGGAAGGCTTGCGTGTTAATGGCATTTCCCTGTTCTGTTTGTCAAGCAAAGGTGGGAATATAGAGTCAGAATTTACTTGAATCGGTTCCTTTACAAGAATAGCCGGGGGGCCTCCATGGGAGAGGTGCCGAGTTGCCGTGGCACACGGGCAGCCCCGAGCTCGCTGCGCGGTGCCCGTGAGTGCAAGGCGCAGGTACTCGAAGGCGCTGTGGGTGAAACAGAGCAAAAGACAGCAGAGCTGTGCACAGGGCAGGCTGGAGATGGCGGGCTGTCTGAGCTGCTTTCGCTCTGTGTCGCTGTGGCAGCGGGCTCCCACCGCCTGCTGTCAGCTGGAGGCTTGTACCTAGAAAAAGTCTGCCCGTGGCGTGGCTGATTCACTCCGTGCTTGCAGCAGTCGTAGGCCCACGCTGCAGCCACAGGCTCAGCAGTCTGGCTGCGGTGTTGGATCGGAGTGTTTCCAGAAGTGAATCAGTCTCTGCCTGATGGCTGTATCAGGCATGATAACCCAGAAGTGTCTAATACCACCTTCCTCTGTCTCTGCTTGTCTGTGTTCATCTTTCCATCATCACTAAGATAAAAGGGCCACCTGTACTGGTTCTGGGTGCTCCATCCTATAGGACAGCCTATGGGATATTAATTCCCTCCTGACCACCTCAGATGACTTTGCATGAGGAGAAAATATTTCTATATCAAAACTCACTCTAGAAGAAAATTGTTCATAAATAATTAATTCCAGCCTTCCAGTGGTTTAATCTTTCAGTCAGTGTCTTGAGAGAGAGGCAGAATTGAGTTCTGAACAGTTCATGTGCTCTCCCCAGGGAGGGTGGCAATTAGCAGGGATGGCAGCTCTTGCCCATCACAGGGATGTTTTGAATTCCTGGTTGGTCCCCTCCTCAAAGCACTGTCTCCCTCCTTCATGAGCCTGCAGGAATCCCAGCAGGTACCTTAGGTTTGGCAGGAGCATGGTTCCATGATGCACGGAGTTGTGTGACAGCAAGGGGCGATGGAGATGACCTTGGTGTGCATGGGAGGGAGCACTGGAGAACGGCCTGAAGGGTGAGCCTTCCTCACCACTCACCTGTAGCAGTGAGGGGACAACAGACAGCGGGTACCAAGTCTCTCCCCCTGGGGGCCCTGTGGAAGCAGCACACACAGCAGCAGGGGCTGTAGCTTCCTCTGCTACATCTGATGCTACAGAAGTTACACATCTCCAGAGAATCAAATACATGTGTGCAGAGGAGGGGGCAGGAGCTTCTCAGCACAGAAATTTGGCTGGTTTTGATAAGATACGAGCTCCCAAGTACATGATGCCTCTCTCACTGGAGTAGGTGATGCCATGATGATTTTTTGCCATTTTATACACCCATTTTATATACTCTCTCATATAACTTTTATGTATTCTTAGTGCTTTTTAGCACGCATATTTTTAATTCCTTAGGTTTGATAACTAGCATAGACCCAATATTCCGTTAAGCCAGGAGACCAAACATCCTGGAAGCCTCGATGGAGTGGTTCAGAAAGCCCCAGACACCAAGGTCTTTTCCAGAACACATTCTGTAAACTAAGATATGCCTATCCAGGGGGAAGGTTCCTCGGATGAAGGGTTCACTCGAGCTTCTCACTGGGGAATCTTTGATAGATGTGCTAACTCACAAGGCCTATAACTGTATATGGGATGTATCGTGTGTGTGCATTTCGGTGTGTGCTTCTCAGTGCATTCCACCTGCATGGAGAGTGCACCTTAAGGATCCTTAAATAAATACCAAGGTAAACCCCTTCTCCCTTTTAACCATGTTTGGCTCTGATTTTAAGACCAGGGAAAGGCAACGTAGGGATTCGTCTGCAGTGCTGCGCTCCTACTCACAGCTCTTACTCTGCTCTGAAATCTGCCACCCCTGGCTGGTACCACCCCTGGCCTCACTGTAGTTCAGGCTCAGCCTTCTAATAGGTCTTGTTTCTCCTCAAATGCGTAACAGCAAAAATGAAATAAGTACGTAAATTCTTCCCCTCCCACACCAGCTAATCTATTTTGGCAATGGAAACAGAGGGGATATGCTCTGGACTTAGCTCTGTCATTTCAAAGATGTACAGAAGAGTGTAACTCTAGAAAAGCTCAGACATGAACTGGCATTACCTCTGGCCCATCCTGATCTCCCCATGTTGGCTTTGGTGAGTTTTCTGTCTGCATCTCATCTTGGTTCAAATTAGACCACAAGCTCTCTGGCACAGTGCGTGGGCATTTCTCTGGCACTGAGCACTAAATGAACTGGTGGCTCCAGCTGGGAGCTCTGCGTGGTGCCACACTACCAAGGCCAGGAGAAGGTGGCAGGGTGAATATAACAAATGCAGCCAAGAACTAGCGTTGCTATAGCACATCTTGCAACACACAGAGCACCAGCACACGCTTGCTGGCGTGCTGTAGAGCACAACCATCCTGGACATGCTGGGGGCCTTGGAAGACAGAGCCTGCAAGCGTGTCCTGCAAAATCCTGTACCATCAGCCACAGGGGCACCGCCAGGAAAACAGTGAGAGGAGAGGCAGAGGGTTTCCTATGCAATCAGAGATGCCTTAATACCACTAAAGGAGTGCCCAAATGTCTCCAGGGTATTAAAAATCCCTATGATAGCATAACCCAAGGATGTGCCCAAAGCAAAGCTAACAAGAGCACGGCCGTGTGGTGCACATGACCACACCACACAGCTCCAGCCATTCCAGGGCTTTGCAGCCCCGTGTACCCAAACGATGTCCACAGCTGATCATATTGGATGTTTGGGCCGTCTGAAATAGTTTCCATTTCCAACTGCCCCTGGGAAGGGCAGCTCCTGCTGCTCAGTAATGGAGATTGCATGAGCTGGGCACTGCTGGGAGGGACCAGGATATTCCACCTGCAGGTAAAATCCTTGTTACTGTTGGGGGCCTGCCGGAAGAGAGAACAGCTACTTGACCACATTTACTTATACAAAAGGGTAGTTCCTTTTGTTCTGTGGTTGGCATCAGGAACTTCACACTAGTGATTTTTAAAAAAAAAAAAAAGNAGGGAAGCCATTCAAAAATACTTCACACCAGTAAGAAAGTTTGAAATCAGGAGCGGGGACCTGGCCCATCCAGTGTGGGACTGTGTGCCTGCTCTGATGTGGACACCTGTGCCATGCATGGGTGCAGGTGACTCAGCAGGGAAATGGAGATGCCCAGATACTGCTGTCCCTGGAGGCAGCAGCCAGGGATGAGCAAAGGAGGCTTGAACTTGATGAAGAAGAGGCTCACTTGTGGGGAGGACACCTCTTCACCCCAGCCAAAATCNCTCTTACCCAGTTTGAATGGGTCTGCCTTCTGCTCTTTGTTGCCCACTGCTTGTTTATTCTCACTTACTGCTTCTGCCTCCCTGTAATTCAGCAGCACTGGCTGAGGAGGGAGGCAAGGTGGGTCACTGGTGTTCATTTTTTTGCAGCAGCTACATTGTCATTGCCTGTGCTGGTTTGGCTTTGACAGACAGCAAAACAAACTCCTTGGTGTTTGCATGGCCCTACCTCATGTTAAACCCCTCTCCAGCACCATGAAATGTGGAAAGCCCTTGCCCTGGGAAAGTCTCTGGCCCCACGCTCCCCAGCACCTCATGGCTCTGCAGCCCAAGCAATGCTCACAGCAGCACCACCTTGGGAATTGAGCTGCATCTCAAGTGGAAGTGTTTGTGTTTTTCCTTTCTTGTTTGCTTTTTTTTTCTTTCCCACTGCTGCCACAGGTCTGTCTGCTTTGCCTCTGCCTGTCAATAAGCTGGGGCTGTGGGACAATAAGAATTCTGTTTTGCAGAAGAAACAGGGAGTTTTGTGACATTTGGAATTTGGGCTTNCTCACTTGTGGGGAGGACACCTCTTCACCCCAGCCAAAATCAGTGACTGCAAGGCTCAGCTCTCAGCCCACTGGGAGTACTCCTGGCTTTCCAGAGCTGTGCTCCATAGGTGCTCACAGAAAGCCCAGCAGAGGGGATGCCTCCCCAGGAGCCGGGTTTGGTCCTGTATGATTCAGCTGGAGTGTGGTTTTGGGTGCTCGGGCAGCGAGGCAGGGCCTGGAGGGAAAGCTGTGCCTTGCAAGCTGGGGCCCCTGGCAGCTCCACCGCAGGCGTTCATGGCAGCACGGTGGGGCTGAGTCGCTCAGGGGCTGGGTGTGCAAAGCTCGGCTTCTTCTAAAAACAGGAGACTTACTCAGAAGCAGAATCGAGGTGCCACTTGCCTTTACTCCAGCTCTTTTATATATAGTCCCCATTTCTCCTGATTTTACTTCAGCAGTCGCTGTATGAATTGCAGCTCTGAAGTGTGTGTAGAGGGGGTGCAGGGACAACTGAGTGCTGCTGGCCAAGCTGGAGCTGCTGGTTTGCTGCTGGATGTGGGGTTCCCTCTGCAAGGGCTGTGTTGGAGAACTGACTTCATCCTCCAGATGGTTGTCGGGGGGTGTGTGGGGCTTATGTCACCTTAAATGAAAGTGGGGACTCTTCTTTTTCCCCAGGGATAGACCAAGAGCATTTTTATTAGTGTTTTCTTTCCTGTTGCTGTTTTTTTTTTTTTAATTCAGTGAGGGACAGGGGAAAGCGAGATTTCATGAAGATTTTTTCCTGGGGAAAAAAGCCTCCAAGAAACAATAAAAATAAAATAAAATAAAATAAAATAAAATAAAATAATAAAATAAAATAAAATAAAATAAAAAAAAAAAATAAAATATCAGAGGGAAGCCATTCAAAAATACTTCACACCAGTAAGAAAGTTTGAAATCAGGAGCGGGGACCTGGCCCATCCAGTGTGGGACTGTGTGCCTGCTCTGATGTGGACACCTGTGCCATGCATGGGTGCAGGTGACTCAGCAGGGAAATGGAGATGCCCAGATACTGCTGTCCCTGGAGGCAGCAGCCAGGGATGAGCAAAGGAGGCTTGAACTTGATGAAGAAGAGGCTCACTTGTGGGGAGGACACCTCTTCACCCCAGCCAAAATCAGTGACTGCAAGGCTCAGCTCTCAGCCCACTGGGAGTACTCCTGGCTTTCCAGAGCTGTGCTCCATAGGTGCTCACAGAAAGCCCAGCAGAGGGGATGCCTCCCCAGGAGCCGGGTTTGGTCCTGTATGATTCAGCTGGAGTGTGGTTTTGGGTGCTCGGGCAGCGAGGCAGGGCCTGGAGGGAAAGCTGTGCCTTGCAAGCTGGGGCCCCTGGCAGCTCCACCGCAGGCGTTCATGGCAGCACGGTGGGGCTGAGTCGCTCAGGGGCTGGGTGTGCAAAGCTCGGCTTCTTCTAAAAACAGGAGACTTACTCAGAAGCAGAATCGAGGTGCCACTTGCCTTTACTCCAGCTCTTTTATATATAGTCCCCATTTCTCCTGATTTTACTTCAGCAGTCGCTGTATGAATTGCAGCTCTGAAGTGTGTGTAGAGGGGGTGCAGGGACAACTGAGTGCTGCTGGCCAAGCTGGAGCTGCTGGTTTGCTGCTGGATGTGGGGTTCCCTCTGCAAGGGCTGTGTTGGAGAACTGACTTCATCCTCCAGATGGTTGTCGGGGGGTGTGTGGGGCTTATGTCACCTTAAATGAAAGTGGGGACTCTTCTTTTTCCCCAGGGATAGACCAAGAGCATTTTTATTAGTGTTTTCTTTCCTGTTGCTGTTTTTTTTTTCTGTCCTTTTTTTTCCCCCCCTACCTTTTAGAGAAACATATCCAAGCTGCAAAACGAAGAGGTTTATTTCTCTGCAATGCAGGATGATGCAGAGCATGGATTATTCCTCCAGTCTTTTCAAGGGAGGTGTCCGATGCCAGGAAGCGTGTTAGCTCAAAACCTGTGCTCAGAGGGAAGGAAAGAGAGCAGTGGGGGTTTGACCTTACCTCCAGGAGCCCTGGTGCTGGAGGCAGCAATAGGTGGCTCTCAGTTTGTCTGAAACTCGAAAGATCCCCAGATCCGCCAACCAAATGTCTCGAGGGGCCACAGCGTTCCTGCTGCCCTTTCCCAGCACACAGCATGGTGATGGGAGCTGGTGCTGCTTTCACTTCAAGGATTCCCAAACCAGTTAATCCAGGCCTCTCTTTATGACAGCAATTCAGAACACACATAAATGGAGGCCAGCTCCTTTCTCTCTCTGCATTTTTACAAAGTTATGACAACATAACCAGGGATTTGTACCAGCCAGAAGAGAGCTCAATGAAGCAGTCTGAAGTGTTTTCCTAGAAAATATTCACATAGACATGAGTCTTTGGCCCACATGATTATAAGCAGAGATAAACAGAAATATTTATCTCTTTTTAAACATTGAGGCTGCCCTACTTGGATTTAGGGAATTTAAAAGCAAGGGACATCTTTCCATACTGGTCACTTTAAAGAATCGACCTGATTTTCCTTTTTCCAGCAGTAATAGTGCAACTTCCGAAAAAGGAGCACGTCCTGTATGAAGTTTCCTACTTTGATTAATAGAAACAGGGCACAATAAGCACACGTGTGCAGAAGACATACACAAATCAGGTCATCATGTTGATGATGACAAAATCAGAACCAACACCAAAAAACCTAACAAAAACCCTCAAAAAACTCAAAGGTTTTATTTCACCTCATGTGAAGGTGAGCTTGAGATCCTCAAACAAGAACTTTCAGGTGTTTGATTGCTCAATTTTTATTAATGCTCTCTTCTGCTTTGCTGTCTAGACACCAAACCAAAATGAGGTTGGCAGCTGCAGTAGCTTCTAATAAGTGAGATTTCTTGCCCTCAGAAGCTTCCTGTCTAAGTCAATGGGGCAAATGGCAGAAGAATGGAAACATTACTAACTAGATTCCTCCCCCACCACCTTTGAAAAAGTGATACAATGAGAGGGTTGATAAGAAAAATATTACGGTTTTGATACTTGAAAAAAAGTATTTAAAAATATGGACAGCATTTTTTGAATGGAGTCATATGCCTACAAGACCTGGAAGTCACACCATGGACAGCTTTACAGTCTTAGGCAGGAGACCTGCATCTGCCCTGGCTACTCAGGGCTGCTGCAAGGAACCCTCAGGGTGCCCAGCTCCAGGAAGGCCCCATAATTCGCCCTCATGAACTCACATGTCAGATATCGCCCTTGCCCAGGTAATGCTGTCCTAGCTGGTGGTGAAGGGAGAGTTTCCAGGAGCTGATGCTGCTTCCTGTTTGTCCTTGCTCACAGGCAGATGAGAAATGAAGGACGAGGCACAGCTGCAGACAGGACTTGCAGGAGGCTTTTCCAGCCCTGCGTTGACAGCCAAGGTCTCAACACAGTGTGCAGAGATGTGGTGTTGGTGGGGACCTTGTGGCATCATTTTACAACCTGCCACTTCCCCAAAGACTCCAAGGTGCTGGCTGGACCGATGGTGGGATGGTGCCTAGTGGCTCTGTGGTGGCAGTGAGAGGCAGCTGTAGGCTGAGGGCCTTGGAAGTTGCTTTTGACTGGACAGAGTAACCATCAATACCTACCAAAAGTAAAACCAACCAACCCCAAGCCCCAGCAACCTATTTTTGTGAGCAATTGCATCCATTATCCTAATTAAGAAGAACATTCCAGAATTCTGAATAAGGATTGGAATTGACTGGAGTGATTACCCACCATCTCCTCCCAGCAGCAGGTGCCTCTGTGGGTGCAAAAGGAGGCTAAAAGAGTGGAGGAATGAAAGTGTAGCACATGAAAGGTTTCTTTGTCAAGCTAGGGAAAAAGAGCAGAGATAAGGGATGGTTTTGGCACAGATCTCAGAATATAGAAAGGCCTCATGGCCCATGATTCAGAGGTTCTGGTCACCACTGTAGCTCTATCTGAAGTGGTGGGTGTTCAGCTTGTCAGAAAGTCAGCCTTTTGTTTACAAACCCACTCATCACTTACAAGCCCACTTATTTACAAAGCCTGTTGACAGAAGTACCTCGCCTTGAACTCTCGAAGGAAATCTCTTTAATCATAGAAGTCTCAGATTGCTTCTTTGCTTTGGGTTGGTTTTTCTTTTATTCCTATTTTGCACTTCACTTACAGTATTATGCAGACAGAGGAGAATTTTATGAAGGCCACATTGGCAAATTTAAGAGATGTCAGTGTTTGACTTGTCTGTGCGGTGCTGGTGTGCCTGGGTATGTGGCTCTTTTAGCTTAAGGAGATAGAAATGGAAGGGACAGCAAACTTAAGCAACAAGATGAGATTCCATTTTATTGGGCCCTTTTTGGCTGTAGCCTGATGCTGCACCTCCTAGAGGTACTCTGCATTGCCATCCTTATGATTAGTCCTCATCCAGTGCGTCCTGATATGCTCCAGGCACTTGCCCCTTCACTGCTTCACTTTCCCATCACCACCAGCTCTAAGGCACAATTTCTCCCTCCATCTTTCATCCCTCATCCCACCCCAAGCCATGTCTGCCCTCCCCTCCACTCCCAGCTCCTGCCTTGCCCCCAGCAGCTCCAGGGCTCAGGCTGCTGCTGCCAGCACTGTTGGTGGTGGGACCTTCCTCCTGAGTCACACCCCAACAAGACCCACTCCCTGGGGCTGCAACACGAAGTTCCATGCAGGGGATCTCAGGTGCAGACCCCAGGGGGCTCATGGGGAGCCCTGAGTCTGGAATAAAGCTGGGGAGGATTTTTTTAGCTGTCCAGCTCTGGAGAGTGCTTGTGAACAAGACGATTTATTTCTTCAGAGGTTTAAAACTTGGCAAAATTTGGATGAAGGTTTTTTGCAGGCAAGCAGCACATTCCTGACACAGAAGCCAAAACCCTGCTACATTTCAAGTCCTTTTTCCAAAGCCTAGGGACATGAGGAAAAGGTCACCAAGTTTCTTGAAGCATGGAGCGGGGGAGAAAGAGTATATTTTCTTTCAGCGAAATGATCAGCAACTACTTAAAATTTCCAGGCAGAGAAAATATACTGGGGCAGACTCCAACCTAGGATATTTTAGCCCAAAATTACAGACAACTGTAACTAGGAAGCAAGAGGCAACTGCTGGATTTCCTTGTGCCCCATTTTTACATTTTTCAAAGACTGAAAGTTGCTGTACAGTGTGTTTGCTATGGTTGGGAAGAACCAGCTCCCTGCTTTGCTTCTCCCCCCACCTCCCTTTTTTCTGAATGAAAGTGTTTTTCAAATGAAAAATGAGGTTTCCTGAAATTAAGGGTTGCCTTTTATTCTGAGTTGGCTTCCATGAAATGTATTTGTGAGCCTTTCGTCCTTATCTCTGAACTTGCTGGGGGGTGACCATACTTTCCTGGTCAGCTTGGACAGGCAGAGGCCAGTGGGGCATCTGAGGAGGTTCTGGGCAGCCCCAGGAAAAGGCTTGTCACTCTCTTTGTTGCCTGTCCCCACATTCAGAGTCCAACCTTCTGCTTCTCCTCAGGGTGCATTGAGCACCTGGGGAGGCACAGGCTGCAGAAAGGCTGTGTCCCTGTCACACCACAGGGCTACAGTCCCAGCCAGCGCACGCTCTGCATGACATCCTGGGGAAAGGCTTGGCTGCCTGGGCAGTGTCACCCACCTCACTTGGACACCAAAGGGTTCTGGTTCCCCAAACCACAGTGGGGGAAGGTGTTCCTGGACTGCTCACCAGGTGTGACCTTCACTTACCCTGAGTGCTGCTGGCTAAGTTGCTCTTCCTTGCGCTTTCTGACTCATCTCCATTACTTTTCTCCAGGTCTTTACTCTCTCTGTCTCTTCAATGACCTCCCTTTGTGTCCTATTCCCTCTTTCCCCTTTAATTGCTACTGCCCGAGAGTGCCACCGGGGAGGGTGAGAAGTGGTAAGGAGTCCCATTCCCTGGAATAAGAGAAAAAAGTGTCTCCAGAAATGCAGCCTGACTTGCATGGCCCTCTGGGCAGGTGACAGAGTGAGGAGACACTGGGCATGTATTGGAGAGTGTGGGCCAAGGCCACTGTGACTGTGCCTAGGAACAGCTGATACTCATGGGGAAAGGCTCCGTATGGGAATGGCAGCACTCCACTACGCTTAGAGGTGATGGGTAACAAAGTGAGCACCAAAACGCTCCCTCCCAAGGAAAAAGCAATGCAACTGTGTGTGAGAAGCTGCTGCATGGGTTAGGATAATAGTCTAAATGGCACATGAGCACAGGAGTTAAAACTTGTAAAAAACCCCCGAACTTGCTCGCTCGCTCTAACCTGTGGACTCAGTGCCACAAAGCATTGCTGAGCCCAAAGCTCCACAGAAAAATTGAAAGCCTGGTAAGTCAACCCCTTGCCTCTCATCTATATGGCAGCTGGGAATAACAGAGCAGTACAGCAGAGGAGAAACCATCTTGGTGCAATCTTGTGCAGGTGGTAAGAGCTGCAAGGATGCTGCAGTGGAATCGTCCACCAGGTATGCAGGAAGGGCAGACGATGTCCCGTAAAGCTGGAGCACTTTCTCCTCCTCACACTCAGGAAGGCATTGTGCTTTTTAGAGCAGTCCTACCTTCAGTTTTCATCCCATGGGACAAACATAAAAGCAAAAGGATGTGTATTTGTGTCTGTAAGCAGGGGTAGATCTATTAAGGTCTGAGGAGACTGAACCTTTGCTCACCCCTAACTCCTGCTGGCATTGCACCCACCACACATCCTCTTCTTTCCCAGGGCCAAAATGGCACAATTTCAAATGTGATATAACAGATTGTGTCAAACTGATTCTGTTTTGCCAGAGAGAAAATCTTTGTTGTGTTGAAGTTAAGCTGAAATAATATATTGGTGAGAAGTGCATATTTTTTTTAAAAAAAGAAAAGATATTGCCACTGCAAAATCCCCCTCAAGTAATGCCTCGCTCCAACAAATCAAATACATAAAAAACCTCTTCCCAATAAAAGACCAAGCAAAACACATGAAACACAAGCCCCCAAAGGACTGACCAGCCCCAAGATTCTGACAAAATGACAGCAATTGGATTTTATTGGAATATGAGGAACTGAGTAGATGAAAACCCAAACAAAATGCAGATATGGGAAGTAGGAAGAAAACACAAAAACAACTCAACAAGATGAAGAATAGAAGGAAATAAACACTTGGGGCACCATTCCAAAAAGCCCACACTTCGTGGTGTGAGTCACTTCAGATGATGCTCCACCAGCCCACTGTGTCTTTGTTCTCCTCCCTGCTCTCTGCAGCATGATAAAAGCACAGGAAGGATGTTTGAAGGCAAATTGGCCATCGGCCACTTTCAAAGGGGAGTCATTTAGTGAGATTCACTCATATTTGTATAAGCTGAAACAAAAAAAAATGAACAACATGTGTAAAGCAACCAGACTGATATTGCAAACACACTCTATCTTGGATCTGGCTGATGGGAAAAACACTCTGTTAGAGAGAATGTGACACTATGAATACAGAGAACACCTCCCAGCAGGCCTCAATCACCTATTTCTAGATGAGTATTTACCACCATGTGGTCAATCATGGCTGACCATGTCATGTACAAGTCTGATTATTGCAGCCCTAGTGTATTAGTTTTATGTTTCTTAAATACAGGCATGTATGGGAAAGAGGAGTGTATGTGTTTGACTTGCCCTTCATTTCTGTAGCACAATGAAGCTGTCAAGCTTAGACCAAAATCTGTGAGCTGTTCTTCCCAAAGTGGTCAGCCTGATAAAAAGGCTCCCCAGAAAGGCGGAACCATTTTTATCAGTGAGTGTTTATCACTCACTGTCATTGGTAAAAGCTAGTTAGTCAGACTGAAGGTCATAAGAAATAGAGGAAACCCACAGCATTTCTTCAGTTGAGTGACTTGCTGCTCCCTGTAAGGCTGAGAAAGCTTTTGAAGACTGAGTAGTTTTTCATTCATGAGAACTGAGTTTGTTTGTTTGTTTGTTTGTTTGTTTGTTTGTTTGTTTGTTTGTTTGCTTGCTTGTTTTTGGGGGCTTTTATTTTTCCTTTCTCTTTTTTTCATTTTAAACCCGTCTTGCAGATAAAACTTGACACAATTCACCACAGGCAGGAAACCCTGGAGGGTGCGGTCTGCTGGGTAGAGCAGAGGCCCAGGGCTTTGAGTATCTCACTTCCATCCCATCTCACTGGCACTGACTGGCTGGCTGCTGGGGGTGAGTCACCTCCTGGCTCCACATCTCCTGGGGACGTGGTGGCACACCTGGTGGGACAGCTCTGCCGTTCATGACAGCCAGTGCCAGGCACATGATTTGGGGGCTGTCAAAGCTGATGGGTGATGTCTGTTGGCTTTCACAAGTTCTGGTGTTCATTCCTGCAAATTGCACTCGGAGTCAGAGATCAGAGGCCCAGTGTCACAAGAAGGAATATGCTGGATTTGTAAACTGAGTTTTCAGTATGTTCACAGATTCCATGTAAGGGTGGCAGAGGAGTGAGAGCACTGCTGCCTTCAGTGTAGCATCAAGTATGGCTTGTCATGTATGAGCCACCCTGACATACCCTGACTTTGCCCCAGGAGGACTTCAGGTTCATGTCTCTGCTCTTGCATCAATGCATGTGGCCACAGGGGAGGCACCAAGGCTGATCTCACGTCAGGAGGGCAGCCTTGGGCACTTCGTCCCACCTCAGGTAGGGCTGCCCTTGACCTATCCAGCTCTTGACCATGCATTCCTTGTGCCAGCCCTCTTCCTTGTGCCAGCCCTTGTGTTTGGCAAGCATCTGCTCAGTTACCTGACACAACTAATGATAAATTTATGGCAAAGGTGGAGTGCTTGGCCAGGGTGGCAATACAACGGCCTCACACTCCTCAGAGACATGAGTTGAAATGTTGTTTCCAACTTTGCAATTCCTCAATCCCGCAGCAGAATCCACTCTGAACACCCTAAGAAAAGCACAAAGAAGTGTCTCAAGAGCATATAAGCTGCATGAAGAGGCACCTACACAAGTTGTTAGAAGGTCAGAAGATCCCGTTTAAACAATCCTTAGCTGTAACACTTCATCAGTCTTCAAAACTGAAATGTTGATCTTCACCTGTCCTCAATTCTCACTTTGAGCAACAAAACACTACTTGGCTCCTTTTTTTCTGACCAAGGAAATCTTGAATTCATAGACTCAATCATAGAATGGTTTAGGCTGGAAGAGACCTTAGGCCTCATCTAGTTCCAATCCCCCTGCCATGGTCAGGGACAGTTTTCACTAGACCGGGTTGGTCAAAGCCCCATCCAACCTGGCCTTGAACACTTCCAGGGATGGGGCATCCAAAACCTCTCTGGGCAACCTCTTCCAGTGTCTAATCACCCTCACAGGAAAGACTTTCTTCCTAATGTCTCATCTAAATCTTTCCTGTTTCAGTTTTAAGTCATTCGCCCTTGTCCTACCACTATACATCCTTGTAAAAAGCCCCTCTCCAGCTGTCTTGCAGGCCCCCTTCAGGTACTAGACGGTGTCCGCAGAGCCTTCTTTTTTCCAGGCTGAACAACCCCAACTGTCTGAGCCTGTCTTCATAGGAGAGGTGCTCTCAGAGGAGCCCTCTGATCATCTTTGTGGTCCTCCTCTGGATTTGCTCTAACAGGTCCATGTCTTTCTCACATTGAGGGCCCCAGAGCTGGATGCAGCACTCCAGGTAGGGTCTCAGGAAAGCAGAGCAGAAGGGCAGAATCCCCTCCCTCACCCTGCTGGCCCCACTGCTATGGATGAAGCCCAGGACATGGTTGGCTTTCTGGGCTGTGAGTGCATGTTGCTGAAGCTTCTTGTCCACCAGTTCCTTCCTGCACAGCTTAAACCATGGGAATCAGGACTGCTTACCTGACTGAAGCATGGATTAACACAACTCAGGTGGGTCTGTGCAATGAGTACTGTCAGGAGCAGAAAACCACACACACACACAGAATGTATTGCACTGGCACACAGGGTCCCCAGGGAGTGGAGTTTATCAAGGTTTATAAAGAGATTCAACATTCACTCATATGGGACCCTAAGAAGAATTGCACATTTTGCCCAGGAGCTAATCCATGAACCACCTGGGTTTGTAAAGCTGTCACTGACTACATGAGCTAGAAATCAGTTTTCCCGTTTGACTCAACACTTAAATAATGACCCCAAAAGGTCAACCTGGGCAACGCTGCAGCATAAGGGTAAAATGTGCCTGTGAGAAATGTCTTCCTCAGAGATTGTACCAGAACCAGTCCAGTTGTGCTGGAAATTTCAAAATGATTGATTTTGGAAATTTCAAAAAGTAGAGTAGATTTTATCCTTCTGAGACAGAAAATTTTGCTGCGGTTCATTTTATTCAGTTTTGTAGCATTTTTAATTATTACAAAGAATCATCTCACCTTCTGCACCAAGATATCACCTTCTCCTGTTCCCCAGCACGGGTAGGTGGAGATGTCTGAAGAGACAGCGACGGAGATTCCCTTTCCTGCGCAGGCTGTACCAAAGAGAGCTAGAACAGGTGTCTACCAGCAGTTTTTACCCAAATGGTTCAGAACT
Organism: Aleadryas rufinucha; assembly: GCA_013397815.1. Classification (NCBI taxonomy): domain Eukaryota; kingdom Metazoa; phylum Chordata; class Aves; order Passeriformes; genus Aleadryas; species Aleadryas rufinucha. The sequence goes on from VZTH01001277.1 coordinate 100,303, forward strand.
CTCTGGTCTCTCCTAATTTATTTTCAAACCTATGTCTGCCTGTATTTATGTCAGGTTCTAAAAATAAGTAGCACTGTTAACATTTTGAATTTTAATTATCTGCTGAATATCTAAAAAGATAAGCTGGAACGGGAAGCCCCTCTGAGCAGAAGTACAATCTAGTTAAATGAGTGAAATTTATCAGAAAAAATGAGTAATGAGCAGTGAGAAAGACTGTCTCATTTTGCTAATTTTACTTCATAAATTATCTGATTTGACATTCTGTGCTAAAAATCTGCTTATGAACCAAAAAAAGTGAGGCATGTGCTCCACTTGGTCGAAGCAGAATCTGGGGCTGCAAAAATTTTGCTGCATTAGTACTGCAGCATGAAACCATGTGCCACCAAAACGAAGACTCTCGTGCTTGTTTCTAGACCACCGTGTATTTAGAAATAACTGGGTACACCGGGCTTCAGATTTGAGTCCATGCTGAGCCCCCTGGTTATCTGCAGTCACATCAGAACTGCAGTAATTTCACTACACAGGTGTCATCAAAACACAGAAGCATGCAGCAAAGCTCTCCTTTCCCCTACCTGCACCCCATTTCAGGAGTAAAGGAAAAGATAATTCTTAATCTTTAACTTGTATTTAATGCATTTTCATTTTCAAGCTATATTGAGACCATCAGCCCATTTTATTTGTGCACTTTTGCCTGGGACTGGCAATGAACTTTTTAATATTAAAGTTTTTTTCAGAAGAAAGAGGTGAAGGGCTGCCAGAATAGGCTATAAAACTAAGCATGTGTTAATAGCATCTGTTACAAATAAGGCTGGATTACACTTTCCATTGTCTTACTTCTTTTTCCTCAAGTTGTTTAAATTTTCCAATTCAAAAGGAATTTGGCTGAAGATTTCCCTTACTTGGTCTTGAGCTCAAGGAGGGCTGCTTGCAGAAGAGTTGTACAAAACCTATTACAAGCCTTTAAATAGTCGGGGTATGAGAGGAAAGGAATATACAGTTGTCTTCTAGGATGTTCAGATTAGAAGTAATTAGGTACAACAAACCCACCCAGTCCCCCATTTGTTCCCCAAAAAATCCCACAGCAGATCTGTCGTTGCTGCTGCTCCAAAAGCTGTTCTGTGCAGTGATAAATGTCACTAACTGTGGCATTTAAGTTACTCACCAAGGCGCTTTTTTTTAATGGACTTCAAGGTTGCACTGGTGATTCTCCAAAGGAAAGCCCCCTTGAGTTGTCATGTAATACTGAAAGGAGTATATAATTTACATGGTAAACACCTTGTTCTGAAATAAATATACCATTTTGGACACGCTCTCCTAATACCTTCATTAAAGACAAGGTTTAGATCTCTGCAGCTCAAAACAGCACAAGAGAAATGGAGCTGAACTGCACATATCTCTTCTTTAACCCCTGGCAGCACTATATAAAACCAGAACTTAAAAAGGTGAAAACAGAAATGGCTATCATGTTCCCTTAGGAAACTGTGTTCCTTGTTACTCCCCGTTTTGCCTTTCATTTCATGCCAAAAAAACTCTAGTAAGTGATGCTAAGTCAGAAAACAGCCTGTCAACCACATGAAGCCAAAATACTAACACGTAACACAGCTTGTGCAAAATTATTTTTGCCTATAATTAACCATCTAGCTCCCTTTTTTATGCCTCTCTTTAAGAATGTTGAAAGAAGCAAACTGTCCTGTGTTAGCACTGCAGAAGCATTCCTAACTACAGCCAACCTCATGTGTGCACACTTCGTACCAATGTTTGATACAGAAGAACAGGAGAACTAATGAGGACGTGGCAGGCAAATTGAACCATCTCTTTAGCACTATATGGACAGGCTGGAATGTAACTAGGCACATTTTTATCCTTGAACGGTAAACACACCAAATTCTCTCCTAAAAATCTTTTAAAGGAATTTACAAGTTACAATTATTTTTATCTTCAGTGAGGGTAGTCACCAAGAACTCCCCTAGTTACACAGCTAGACCAGAAATGCCAGAAGTCCAAAGTCATATTTGAAGTCTATCATTATGTTTAACAAATTCCCAAATATTTCAACCTATCTGGAAGCCTGACTAATTCAAATCATATTTGCATCTTACTAGTTAAATAATGCATGTGCTGTGGCTTGTTTTGACAGTAGTCAGAGTCTATTACTAACTCCTGACTGATGCTAAAATTTTAAATGCCATGCAGGAACCACAGTTCCTAAAAACCAGAAACAGATTGCAGATACTATATATCCTCAGGGGTCTCTCCTTCTATCCCCAGATAAGATGCACCTGATCAATCAGATCCACAGAGCCAAAGCTTTACAAGGTTAAAGATCCAGATGTGAATTCTGAATCTCAGGCTTCCACAGGGGCATTGCATTCAATTTTCAGTTTCAGTGTGTTCTGATGAGGTTAAAGATCTTTTCCTTCTAATTTTTATAGATACTATAGAATGAAGAGAGCAAAATAGCCATTGTGTTTTTAGTGTGGAAAACACGTAACCCCCCTAATTTTTAGTGAGTCCAGAAATCTGCTTGGATACAAAGATCAGTATTTGCACCCATTGATACAATCAATACTGTATTATTTAATATCCTCAGGAAAAACACAGCTAAGAGTATTTTAGCTGGACACATCCAAAGCTGTTGTCTGGAGTTGACTAAAATATGGTGTGGCAGTAGGTTTGGAAGTATAAATCCCCTGTGCAGGACTGTCTCTGATGATCGTGGTAACCATGGCAAAAGATTCTTGAAGCTTCCTTCTTCATGAGGCCAAAACTGTATCTAGGAAACTGCAATCTTCTACCTTCTCTTTGATTAGAAACAGAAAATGTCTATCAGTACCTTCAACATTAAGGAGTTGAATTTCGGTGCATTCAGTGTTAAAAAGTTTGTGAATATTTTTATGATAGATTTCCTAGCGCATTGCTTAGCTAAGTATTAGACTTTTGCAGATGAGGGACTTTTTGTTTGTCATTTAATAGGCTCAGCAAAGAGCTCCAGGAAATTCTTCTATCACGATTTTTAGAAAATATTGCCATTACACCTGCCTTTTTATCAACAATCAAGACTTACTCTTTTTTTTCCTGAACATACATAAGAGCATTTTTAACTAAAGTAGAATCAGAATAAGCAATAATTGTTTTCCTTTCTTCCCCAGCCTTATGTTCTGTAGAGAGTTACACTAGTTTTTATGGGCCTATTTTATCTGCATCAGACTACTTGCCAATAGAGCAGGGAAACACGCTATTGCTTCAGAAATGTTTCCTTGGTTCTGGATGGCAAAAGGCTGCCTGTGTAGAAAACAAAACAAAACAAAACAAAACATCTCACCTTCACCATAAAGAACTCTCTCTTCAGGGAGATGCAATAGCTCTGGCAAAGGTTGAGAGACTGGACCTGTTTTACAAGGCCAACAGTCACATGTTATTGAGCAGCCAAAAGCCCCCTGCAAAGCACAACTGCTTCTTATTTCCTTCTCTGTTGCCATACAGTGAAATTAAACTGGTCAGAGTCCTGGGAAAATGCAAGGGGTTTAGCACACAGAATAGAACCTGCCTGATCCTCAGTCATCTCATGCCTATTCTTATCCTTAAAATTCAGCACAGCCATGAAAAGTAGCAGAACTGTGGTTCCTTCTACATTACTAAAACAAATGGCTTTTAAAAAGCTATAGGAAGATGTTTAACTTGGACAATGACACACTATGAGCAGGTTTCATAAATGATTTCTAAAGAACGTCAATTAAAAAAACATTTTCTGAGTGAGATGGAACAGGATTTCTTCATTCTTTCAGGCTACTTACTTGAGCTATTCCATTAAGTTAACCCCCAGATATGTAATGGTTTTTCCCTATTTTTTCCCAACATTTTTCTGGGAGATTAAAATATTTTTTCCTGTGTTGTTCCCTAATTACACTGATGCAGCATTATGGTTGAATTTTCCGGTAAGTCTTTACCTACTTTTAGTAAGATAACATTTTACAGCCCTATTACTTCCTATATTTCTCTTATACAAGAAATAAAAGCTCTCTAGGTTTTTATTTCAATGACAATTTTTTTCCAGTTTGTATCTATTTTAGATTTTTCTAGAGGTTCAAAGTTCATGTAATAATTCACTTCATTTTCCCTTGTACTGTTTTCAGCATTTACCTTGCTTTAAATGTCAGAGCCTTTCACTTCTGTTACTTTGATTTCCTTGCTGCATCTCCTCTCTGCAGGCCGTAACTGATGGTGTATTCTGGTGTGGTGTCCCCATCTTTTCCCACTTCCAACAACACTTTTTAAACCTAATTGTATCTTCTAACAGTTTTTTATTGCAAAACCCACACTGACCACTTCTTGTTTTTTGTAATCTTCTTTTCAGAGGAACTGCAGCCTGCTGTACATTGGCTATGAAGCCTCAGCAGTCCCAACTCCCCTTCCATGCAAAGGGATTCCAATACCTCTTGTTGCAGCATGATGCTCGCTGACTTCCTTAATCCACAAAGTGGATTTATTCAAATGCAGTGCTCTGACTTGACTGTGAACATTTATTCATACCAGATGGAATTCAAGGAATATTTTGATCAATTCCATGTTATTCTCTTTGCCGTCAGTGAGATGTTCTAAAGTGTAAGTTACTTCAGAGAAGCAACGACACAGAAGTCTGACTTCAGGTTTTAATGACAAGCAACAAGCTATTTTAATAAAAGATGAGTAGGAGAATGATCTCACAATAAAGAGATGTCTGAATGTATGTTAATCCAGTACACACAACAGACTAGGTTTTCAACACTTAGAATGCGTCTGATATGAATACAGAAATTGTAGACTGGCAAAATTCAAAGAAATCACATTTCTTGGAAAGTGAGGAATTCAAGAAAAGCTTATGACCATATTTCTTAATATTTTATTATTCTGAAGTGAAATCTTTTACAGAACTGGATGACTATTTCAGTTAATATCAGCTGTTGGGACCATGACCACCTTAGAATGGACAACACTTTAAACAACATTGCTCCAGGTGCTTAATGATAATAACATATATGTGAAGTCTCACACTTCCATTCAACATGCTGCTAATACTTACAACACAGAACTTTTTAACAAGTGACTACATGTGCATCAAACTTTCTCCAAAATTACATATTATAGGAATTGTATGCTGTATTTTTAAAGCACATAACTGAACTGGCAAAAAAAAAAGAGCTAACATTAAAAAATTGTTTGAAAACTATGCACGATCCCTGAAATGATTTATTTAAAAGAACTGTAATTACAGAAAGGATATATTATTACTGCATTATTTAATTCCCAGCCATGATATCAATTATAAAATTAAACCCACTTGTTACCCCCCAAAACAATGGCAGCAGAACTGTTCTTCTCTCCTGAATCCCTATTTCCTCCCATACAAATCCAATAACTAGTGGCGAACAGAGGAAAAGAGGAGTGACTAACAAGAGGAAGACAGTGGTAGTAAGCCTATAAGAGCAAGAAAAGATAAGAAGAGTAAGAAACAAAACAAATGAGATATTGTGCTCCTCCTTACTACGTGAGAAGCTATTAACTATTCTACTCCTTAACACCAAAGAATATTTTACTTGGACATTTTTTCTACTAAGCTTATAAACTCGGAGTGCTTTTTTGTTAATTGCCAATGAAAGTAGAGCTTATTTCAGATGTGAAGGTTACCATCAATATTCCAATAGAAGGGAGAAACATGAGAGGCAGCAACATGTTTAATTAAAAATTAGCAAGAAAATAAAAGCCCCCAAGAAATCAGACCTACAAACACTGAAACTGTAGATGAGAACAGAAAAAAAAAGTTATTATTTTTAAATAAAAATAAGCAGTGTCCTTAATATGGTATCTGACAGTTATTAGCTTTAGGGGGCAATGCTTATTGCATACTTCTCAATAGTTTATAGAATTTGAGTCTTCCAGTCACTTCAGTATCACGCTACATCTAGAAATTAACAGACTGATACACTGAACAACATGAGTAATACTCAAATTTAAGGTGACATTTGCTAAAAATACATTTCAATGTATTTTTAACAAGTGAAACCGAGACTGCAGAACAACGATGAGTATTTCTTCATGAACAAGTGTATGTAAACAAAATTGACTTAATTGCCTCCACAGAGTGAAATACAGTAGACAGAAAAGCATTTTATTGAAGTACGTAGGAGCAGAAGTCTCACTCAGCAGGACACCCCGTAACATTACTGAAAAAGTTATGTCTCAGTTTATTTTCCAGTGGAATTCTTTTCGTTTTCTTTAGGGTGTTCAAAGGAATTGAAGTAGTCCAGAAAAAATGTACAATGCTTAAGCACATTTGTCTGCATTGTGCTGTTGTCTATGTTTTCATCATGGCTGAAGAAGAAGCTTGAAAACAGGTCAGCTGCAAGTGCATGCTGCTTTTGAATTTGTTTAGCAACTCTTCTAGTAACCTGTAAAGGAAAAGTAGTTACAACTTTAGGAGACTCTGAAAAGGGAACAATTACAGCGAGTTTTGACTGTTCTGTCTGGGACTTCAGGTACACTGTCTGCTTTTCTTGTGTAGCTGAATTGCAAATTTCAGTTCTCAGCCCTGTCTTTGGAAGGTATTTTGTAGATTTCTCTTAAGTATCACAACCGGAAGATCAGAGATAGTATGACTGTTCTAGAAGAAACATTATTTCATCTCAATCATGTGGTTTTGTCCCTAATAGATAAACTGTGTACGAGTTCATTTGGGGGCATAAAAATGGTTAATTTAGATCTACTGAGCTGTCAAGAAGGTACCTGGTGCAGTGGATAATATTTATTATAATCCTCAAATTACAGGTATAGAAGCAGTGATGTTGATGGGCCTGTCATAGAAAATACTTACTGTAACAGTGGAGATGCATTAAGTTCTTTTACAGTCTTGGCTGCGTGTTTTATTTTCTCCTTATTCTAGGGAATAATGTGATCTCTGAACTTTCTGCCCTATTTCAAAAACAAGCCATATAGGGCAGACGTGTATCACCTGAACTTTTTGGCATGCTGCACTATTGAGCAGCCAGTAACAGAAAACAAAAAATTCCACAGGGTGGTAAAATAAAAAACAAACTAGTCCAAGAATAACAACTTAAACCAAAAAAATCAGTATCTGCTTCCTCAGCGGGTCCTCTGGAAAATGACCATGTCCACATTCATCACTTAGCATCACAGTGATTGTCAATGAACACACACGAACAGCTCTCAGAGCACAAATGTGTTATTTTACACAAATGCATGTAGATTACAAAAAGCTGCCTGGAACAATGACAATTGTCATGTTGTGACCTGGGAACAGAACAAGTTCCGCACTCTCTGGGGCTCAAAACTCTGAGGCAGATGTAATAATGATGCAGTTTTTGATTCTCATCTGTCTCATGAAGCTCAGATGCTTGTGACTAAGTGAAAAAAAAATTTCTACAGGTGTTTTGGAAAATTTGAGTTAAAAGATCTCTCCTTACTCAAAACTGATTTCTAACTTTAATAAAGCACAAGAGCTAAGTAAGATGAGGAGGTATCTTGAGACTTGTGGCTAGTGAAGAGTAGGTTTGACTAAATAGACAGAGGACATCTGGAACAAGGCGCAGCCCACAGACCATGAGCTGTAAAAACAGTCTCTTTATGTGTCTACAAAATATTCTAAATTCTGACTGCTAAGTGCAAACTGATTTCAGGCAGGAAAGTGCAATGAAACCAATCTCTAGTTCAAACCATCTATACTTACACTACTCTACTCATTACAAATCTGTCCTAGTTTTACCATACTACTCTTTATTAAGCTGTGCTTGTAAAATAGACTACCAAATACTGGGCTGGATGCAGCAATGCAACCTGTTTGTCAAAGGTCGTTATGGTGGAAAAGGAAGAACCCAAAATTCCTCCTCCTGATGTTAAGAAAGAGCCAAAGACCTTCCTTATTTGTTTTTAAAACAAAACATGCCGTTTTTGTGAGTTCTCCATACATCAGCTTGCAAAAGCCTGAACTTTGTTCTTGGCCATTTTTGTAATTGCTGCTAAATTCAGTAATACAATACAATGGAACTCACAGAAACCTTAAGATTAACAAGGAAGGCTGAAATAGACTGATACTAGAAAACAAATACAAACCTACACTGAACTGATAAGACTAGGATGGGCAAGCAGGATATGTCACAAAGCCATTGGCTCTTCTGCGTAATTTAATAGGCCATGAACAAGGCAAGGACTGAGCTTATTCTTGACTCTGTCAAAAGAGGCTTCTGCTCTGGAATTTGGAAGGGTCAAATACAGTGAAAGTTAACCCTCTTACAACAAAGTTTTCTTACAAGTGTAAAAAGCAATGGCTCCAAAGACCATAAAGGAAACAAGAAGGTGCGTTGTACTCACTTTCTGTCAGTTCCACTTGAGAGCTGAGGCAAGGCTTCCAAAGCTTGCTTAAAGCTTGATCTGCAAGGAAAACAAAAATACTCATATTCTGCTAGTAAAAGACTCAGCATTTACAGTTTCCCTCTACAAATTTTACAGAGAGATGCTATATTTTATCCATTCCTTTTTTTTTCAATAAATTGACAAAATATTTACCTGAGACCTGACATTCATGTGCAAATTGAACACAAAGTAGTCACGCGGTCAAGCAGGTATCTTGACATTCCTAATGTGATGTACATCATACATCAGCAGGAAATGTTAAAACAGCGGCTGATTTAAGACCGTGCTTGACATCCTGGACTGTTCAAGAATCAACAGGCAGTGGCCAGCCTGCCTTCTGCCTCAACCTAAGTGACCATCAGTGTACAAAGAACAGATAAAACATTGATTTTTTCTTTCTGTGCTTAGTAGACAGGCAACTGCATTCTGCAGTGCCTTACAGAAAGGTGCCTACAAAGAGAATTACAGTAGGTTTGCATTGAGGTAACATAGTGTCATAGAATAATTTAGGTTGGAAGGGACGTTAGGTCCAACCCTGATCTCCAAGTAGGGCCGATTTCAAGGTTAGAGGAGGTTTCTTTGGGCCATTTTCCAGTCAAGTTTTGAGTAACTCCAAAGATGGGGTTCCCACCCCACTCTGGGCAACAGATGTGGAACAGAAGTGAGGAAACAATGCAGGACCTGCACAGCAGATCTTGTCAGCAAAAGATTAATATGGTGACTTGTGGCAAGTACTACTAGTGACAAGTCCAGGAATAAAAAAACCTCTACAAAGCTCCAGCTTTCATGGTTCACTGTGCTTTGCCCTACGATGATTACAGACAATATAATCTCAATTTTATCCAACTGAAGCCACTGCCAAGTAGTTTTCTTTTAGAGACCTTTGTCACTATCAGACACTTAGAATAGAGAAGTGAGTACTCTGAGTTGGAATGCAGTGACACCACAGGACACTATCTATGAGATGCATTAAGACTTGCAATGTCTCCTACAAAACTGTTGATTAGGTAAGATGACCAGATTGTCACCTGCAGGGACATATAATGCCAATCTTAAAAGAAGTGAAGGTAATTAAAATAATGAATGAATCTGCCCATATCCAATCCCCACCATAATCACCTAGAAATTTCAGTCAATCAACTTTAAATCAAAACTGCTGACAGCTATCATAGCCTATTTTTACATACGTTGGCTGCATGAACCACTGATGGTGCTAATGCTTTTCCTTCTCCCTTTATATTAATGTGTGTGTGTGTCCCCCACATTCTTTATCTTTGGTCTTGCCTCAGTGAGAAAAGATAAATTGCTGAAAGCCTTTTGAAGGTGTTGATTCTAGCAGACAGTGTGAAGCTGAATTCCCTTCCCCTGATTAGGTGTGTGGAGAAGGAGTAGGGTATTATATAAGCCTATGGAGAGCCCTAATTCTCCATACCCCTATAAGGAGACCCTGCCAGCATCTGGATCTGTACCCTCTCTCATGTGTCTGGGTAGCTTGTTTTACGCTTTATGAGATTGCTGTAAAAAACTGGATAAAACTCATCAACATCTGCTTGTGTCTGGCTTTAGCATAATTACCCTCAGCAGCTGTACTGCTGTTAAGAAGTTTTACAATTTTTTTTGGTAGCAAATAATAGTTTGTGTCTAAAAGTCCAAGTAAAAAACAACAAAAAAGTACTATTTTCTTTCAACTGATAAAATCTTGCTAGTCATCTGTTTTTTGTATATTTACCCAGTAGATCACATACTCTAGCTGAAGCAAAATTTCTTCATTCTAAATTTACATTATGTGTTTTTTGCATGTTTACCGAGGATTCCATTACACTGTAAAAAGTGAAATTACAGCACATCTTACTTGCTTTCAGGTGTTAGGTATATGGCCACGGTATCCCTCAATGCACAGATTTCAAGTTTTGCCTAAAGACAGAAATACAAATATTGAAACAATGACACAATGTCCTTTCACCAAGTGTATACCAGTATCCCAGAACTTCACCTTCTTGAGAGACAAATACTATTGCACACTGCAGTTGTAAGGAGCCTTGGCTTTTAACAGTTTATTTCCTGTATTCTTTGTTGCCACGCTGCTCTGTCAGGAGACTGCTCAAAGGAACAATTTTGTACTTTTGATTCAAGTCAAATTGTTTACATGGTCACTGTGTAGCAGTCAAAAAACACTGGTTTGTCTCTCAGTAATAAATCTTTGATTCTGTTCCACCTTTTCTGTACTGTGATAGAAAGAAAGAAGGATGCAACTTTTTTTTATTTTTCATGAAATACAGTGAGCTTAACTTCTCACAGCACTGCTTAGCCAAGGAGGAAGGAAACACAAAAGTACAAAAATCTGTCAATACACATTTTATGCTTGGTTTTTCTGTTGAATTTATTTTTTTCCATCAGATGAGGAAGTAGAATGATTGTACTTCGTTTCTTGTGTGTCACTGAGTGGGCACAAGAGCTTGGGGATTTTATCCCTGTACTGTACTGTGTGCCCAGGTATTAATTTTCACTTAGGCAAACTGTGGAGGAGACTGAACTCAAAGATTAAACCAACTTCACAGATCATCCTTTGGTCTTTGAAAAGCAAATCATTATCATCACAATTATTACATGAAATAAAAACATTCTGCAAGAGATTATTAAGTAATTTCATTTAAAAATATGAAGTGAACTTCATAAAAATTTACATTCTGTTCTTTTGAGCAGAAAGATGAATTTAATCCAGTTAGACATTACAGTAACTGATCTACATTTAGACACAACTGATGACACTAACCTTCCAAACCAAAACTTTTAACAATGCAACACAGACAATTAATGGCAGTTCTAATTAAAGCCTTTGACTTTTAGGTATTTCCCTCACCTCTCCCCTAGACAGCCAAAATTCATGCTTTTTTAGAGCCAGAAATTTCTGGCACAAAATATAACATAGCCACCCACCAATTTTATACTCATAAGAAGTGCTTTTCTCAACACAGATTATTTTACCTCTTTTTGTACAGTGCTCCAAGCTCAAGAGTTTTGGACTTTTTGAAGTCCTACACCTAAGATTCTGGAGTCTTTTCTACATTTTAGGAGGTACCAGTACCCCATTCTCAAGAACCACAGCCTAAGTAAACCTGGTGGAAGGGCAAGCCCTGCAAAACTGTGGGTCATGGAATGGGAATACAGAGTGAGGCTTGAATAAGAATTTTTTGTTCAGCCTGACAAGGCTTGGGTGACTCTCACATTGCTGCTGTCTGTCAGACAGGATTTTCCACGTTCAGAGGAACAGAAAATGATCATGAGTGACAAACTTACAGTAAGGAGAGAAAATCCTTTCAATTACGGGTTTAGGCAGCAAGTCCCTACAGTGGGTTGTTTAGTCAGACAAAAGGGATGTATGTGTAGCTTTGTTGTTATTCATGGATTTGTTTTAAATAGGGAGTCAATCTTACTTGGCTGTGATCTTCCTGTACTAATTCTCTGTCCAATGCCATTACTACCAGCAACTGGAAAATAAGGCTTACAACTGGATAACTATTTTCCCATCATAATGCAAGAACGCTGTCATATACAATGAAAATAGGGAGTTTGCTCTTTTTCTGTTACAGCCATAGCAATCTGATTCAAAGGGATTTTTTTTAAAAAAGTGTTTTTCTTGGAGTCCTTCAAAGCTTACCCAACAGCAAGTACAACTACCAATCCAGCTGTAAATAAAGAAAGCAAACCTATTCTACCCATGTTACAACAACATAGTATTGTAGAGAGAGTATAACAAATGACTAGCTCTGCAAAGTCTTACAAGATCCTACTGCATACTGTTTTCAAGATTTTTAAATCTCAAAATATCACTACACTGTTTTTTTCTTTTAAAGTGATTTTTTATGTCAGGCCAAAGAGAGTATTTAACAACATTTCAAAGAGATACCATTATGATGCTTTTTATCTCATAGAATACAGGTAGCCTTTTAATGCTGTCTGACACAAAGATAACCCTAAAATGTAATCAAACCCAAGAACCAGTATCCCAAAGGGTATTCATCCATAAATCTGAAATAGGTTGTAAACTAATCCTTTTTATCTCCTTGCTTTCACTGCTACAATAAATCAAACAAATGCCCAGATTATACCTCTGTCTGTTACTCTTAATTTTCTAGATTCAGATGTTTGACAATACAAAGCATTCAGGTACCTGTAAAGCTCCATTTTTGCTGAAGGATGAAACACACTGCATCAGTCGACTCAGTTCTTCAGAGACTGCTTCTACGACCCTTGACATTACCCGAGGAACTAAGTCTTTGGAAATGGTAAACACCTAAGTTTTATGAAAGAAGAACCATGAGCACAACACCTACATTAACAGAAATATTTTCAATATTAACATTTCAATAAAAACCATAAACCTCTTTGACTGAAAGGTCTCCTTCATTTTTATCAAATTACAAAAACTTTCAGAAGCAACTAGAATATGAATGATGTCTTTTGATGCTCACCCTGCACTTGGACCAACCCCCTCAGTTAATAGCAAAGTTGGCTATGTGATAACCTTCTGGCACTACCAAAAAGCAGCTAAACTTCAAAATATGTGCTCTTGTCTGATGGATGTAGGTAGTCAGGTGGCTGTAGATAGACTACTGTCTTGTAGATAGCACCTTTAATTCAGAGTTATGTGACTGACTGACACAATTACATATTCAGCCACTTTTTACCCATATATTTTGCTATTTCTTCTAGACTCCTTTATATTTGACCACTGTTGAATGGCTAGTGTCATTATGCTCTGTGGCAGAGATAAACATTTGACAGCCTGTGAGAGTACGAGAGTGTCAATGGATTTTCATTTAGATTCTGCCACTGCTGTCATTTATTAGTTCCTCGGCAAAAAAAATTTAAACCTTATTGGTTTTCCCATGCATCAAGGCCATCTTTTTAACTGCTTATTTGTATAACTTTTTAAAGTGGCACTTTCAGAATAGTAACTGCAACACAAAATTATTAGATCTATGCTTGAAGCAAAGTATGAAGAGACCAATCTTCCTTAAAGGGAGCTTTACAGAAGCGAGAAATTGTTGGTGGATTAAAAAAAAAAAGGTATGATTTTTCTGCACAGAACTGGGGAAAAGGCAGGCCAAGAGGCTGGAACACAGGAGGAAGTGAGATTATAGGTTAGACACATCAAACTTGTGTCAAAGTTTCAAGGTGATGATAAAGCTGCATTAAACTGCACAGGGCTAGGAGAGAAGATGACACAAGAAGCTGAAGTGGTGTATGGAGTGGTATAAGTGAGCTGAAGTATGTGACAGGAGCGGTGCAAGAAGGAAAATGAACTGCATAAAGTTTTGAAACACTTCCCCAGTTTCTGCTTTGAAATGGTCTAAATAATTAAGTAGTAGAATGATTGTTTTGCTAGAATACCTTTGCTTTTACGCAAAGTTTAGATCTCATGTCTGACAAGGAAATTTAGTAACTGACAGAAGATATTAATACGTATGTGTAAAAATGAATTAAGAAAGAAAACCCAAAGAAAGCAAGATTCCTACAGAGTTTTCAGTGATTTAAATAAAGAACTGTGTACCAGGCATTCCATGTGGCTGACCATTCCAAAAGGCAGGTCTGCACCACAGGCCAAGTACGGTGACCACATAAATGTCAGCTACCAGCTGTTACCAGTGCTTGAAAGGGGTCATCTTACTCAGCACCAAACACTGCTGACCAATTCAAGACAAACATACCAGGAACATGCCCAAAGATCATCTACTGAGAAGAGAATATTTGTGCCTGCAATGAGCACTCCTGAAATAACTTTACAGAATTCAGGAAAAATGATTCTCAGCAAGGGTGAATCACCACAAATTTGCAATAAGAAGCCCTTATTTTGATTTCAGCTAAATTTGAATTCAACGGTAGAGAAACTATTTTCTTTCCATTTCAGTCTATCCTTGCTGTTCATCTGATGGTTAATTTTTGCTGTTTCAAACTACAGAAACTTGCAGCCTTTGCTAACTAAACTTAAACCTGACCCAGCTTACAGAATTTCACCAGTGGAAATGGGAGTTTCATCTTGACACACGTTTTCATATTTCTGTAATATTTCACATCTAGAAATTTACGAGGCAGTGCTATTTAGGCCAGAATCAGTATCGGTCTCAATAAAGAGAGCACAACAACGCACCCTTCTGCTACAGCATTTTAACAAGTATGCATGTTTACAAACCTAGCTCAGTAAGTCACAAATGCCTTTGAATTTTTTAAAGCAAAACCTCTAATTTCCATTTTAGTCAATTTCCACTACACTGAAAAACAATATTAAAAACTGGTATCATGTTGGTCTATGTTCTTAGTGTTTCTTCATTCCCTCATTTGGAAATATTTGGTAAAATCACAATGCTTCTGTGAAAGTGCTTCTGCTATACTCTAACACTGAAATTGTATCAAAAAAACTGCCAGTCAAATTTGAAGTTCCCGAAAATATTTTAATTTATAGGAATCCTTGTAACTTAAGAAGGAATAAGATAAGTAAAAGCCTCAAGTGAATCTCATAATTTTTTAATTACAGAGAAAAGGTGGAGCAGCCATACTTGTGGTATTTTGGATGGTAAGAGTAATATTACTACCAATGCTTCTACCAGGAGCAACAGTAATCTGTTAACACTCTTGATGATTAGGAGTGATTATGTAACACACAAGCTCTAACTTAAAGAACCATAGAAAATTCCTACAAAAGGCTAAATTATTGCAGCCCCTCCAAGCTCATTACGTTATAAGCAATGTTTTAATGTGCACTCCCTAGCCTAGGTAGCCAATACCTACCTACGTATTTCAAGCAGTATTTGTACTGTACAAAGACCATAAAACTTTCTGGGTTTAGCTTTCCTATTTCCATTGTATGTAGAAGACTGAAATATATTGGCTTTTCACTCTGAGTGGCATGTGTTGAACATTTCTTTCAAGGTGATACAGAAGTTCATTTACAGATGTTTTGGAAAATAAAGGTAATCAGAGAAAGAGAGCATCATAACTAGCTATATATCTATATATATTATCTGCATGGAAAGGGAGAATTTAGCTTTAGAATTCGGCTTTCCTCTTTATCAGATAATGGAAACAAAAAGGTGTAATGGAGTGTTAGTGTGGATAAACAGGAACTGCTCATCTCCTTCTACCCATAAAAAAAAGTTATCAGTTGCGTAACAGGTTGGCTAAACCTAATCTAAAACACATCTATAATGATGACACTTCAATAAAAGGGTGAAAAACCCTGTTTAAAGGCAGGATTTACCAGGAAAAGTACACTGAAATCATACGAATATAAGCATGAAACAATCTGAAGTTTCTCCTCACCTCTGCATGCACAGCAATGATATTCACTAGTGCTTCTTTCAAATAGTTTCTGACACCTGAAACAAAACAAACAAAATAATTACTTTCATTCTGTTGTCTCAACAACACCACAACATTCTGCTGCTCAATACTGTAATTTTTATTTTCATTTTTTACTACTACTTTTGCAATCAGAGGCAGAAAGAGAAAGTTCCATAGCCACACCATCAACCTATTTCCTTTTTCAAATCAAATGGAGAAAGGCACATTTCCTTACAGCAGAAGGTTAAAAAAAGTCAGTAGGTTCCTGTTTTAGTATTCTTCTATAGCAACATAATTTCACCAACTTTGCAATTTAATAAAAAAATAGCATTATTAAAAAATATATTCTGGATGTTTTGCTAGAATACACACACAATGGCACAGAACATGCACCACAGTTTGATAAGTTCTAAAGAACAAAGACAAGAGGTTTTGTTTGTACAACAGTCTTCAAGATCTTACTACTTTATCAGCTTCTCTATCTGTGAATTGTTACAGATAGGAATAGCAAGGACTCTTGTTTCTCTGAATGCAGTTCAGAATATATTACTCATAGCAGTTTATAGGAGATGTCATGCCTTAGTAGAAATTTCCTTTTGGGGAAGGTGGAGAAGTCAAACAAGCATTTTCTTGCCAAGCTTATGAAATGTTTGTCAATTTATACTAAGAAGTGAATTCTAAACAGAAGAACATCCAGCAGGGTGTGCTTTAGTTAGGATGGGCTTTTAGTACTCTCTGCTGCTGAAATTTTCTAACTTTCCCAGTCTGTACTCCAGTTGTCTAAGATTTAAAATAGGCAAAAATCTAAAATTGCCTCACTTGTTTTTATGGACACTTCACTTTGTAGGCAAAGGAAAATTAGCAAGCATTTAAGTCATTAAAGTATGTATAAATGCTAGAAGTACAAAGTAATGAGAAAGGGTTACTGATCCATAAGACCTCAACTTCTGATTTTGATTACTCTAGCACGAATCAGAGAAAGTGCAATGACCACATCACCCCCTTCAATATATTCGATCGACAATAAAATATGAGAATCATGGACAAAGACTGGTGAAACCACACAGCTCGAAGATCACAGTGTGATTAAGGCTGCTGCTATAAAAATTACAAAGTGAACCTTTAATCAGTTCATCTTACTCGCTCCACCTTTCCTCAGATAACACCAATGCAGCAACTTAGTCCTGCTACAAAAAACAGCTTTAAAAGGGGTTACCTGAGATCATCAAAATGAGCTATTCTGTGAGAAGAGTAGTGTCTCACAACTGCCACCTCAGTCACGCTCACATCTTTAACTATTGGTCCCACAACTTGCCTCAAGATCTAAAAAGGTGACACTTCTCTTTGTTAGACAATTACAGACAAACATTTTATAACAGTAGGACACAAGGACAACAGGACCCTCTTGCATGAAGAACAAACATCTAGGATGTGCAATGGGATGCAGCCTGGGGGTTAGAAAAACACAAGCCTTTCTCCACACATTCCAAAACATCTCGAGTGCCTTTTCTCTTTACCTTTATTCTTCTCCTTGAAAAATCTCAGTAGTTTTTTCCGTTTAAATTAACCCAAAGACAAGTTAAACAGTACTGTATACTAGGTTGCAAACTTAAAATTTCTTTTATCTTAGCAAGAAAGTGAGGGAGGAATAAAACAATACCAGAAATTTTATGAAACTGACTTTTTTTCTCCTGCCTTGTAACCTTGCAAAACAAAGCAAGAATGTTACACACCAATACTTGAACCACACCAAAAGATCACAGGTATATGTGGAAATGCAACACCCCCTTCCTTTTTCCTCTTCTACTGTTTTCCTTCTTTTACTTCACTCTGCCCCTGTTTAAATCCCCTGCATGCTTCATATCACAGAGAGCAAAATTTCTATCACATCCCAGAAGCAAATACAACTTGACCAGTTCCCAAACAATGGTATGCAAATCACATCAAGAGGTACAGGGTGAATTTGGGAGCTGGTTTGCAATTAACCTCAGGGTGCAAAGTGTTGCTTTTGGTCTGCAAACCTATGCGGTATTCAGCTTTTGGCTGCCTACCAACCTCGTCTTGTGACAGTGGGATCTTTCATGTGGAAACTGTGATTTTACTTTTGCACAAATGCTGCACAAGATTAAGACTTTGAGAGTCTCCTTTCTCCAGGAATACCTGAGCACTGTCATGGCATGCTCCTTAGTCAATCAAAATTTCAGTCATGACCTAAGCAGCATTTCTTTGGCCCAAATGAGTGTTCCCTAATGAAGTACCTCACTCAAACCCTGCTGCTGCTGGGGAGCTGTAAGGAAAGTACAGAGAAGGGGCTGCCATGTCAAACAGAGAGGGCATGTGTGCCTCCTGCAGAGGTGGCCAGCAGGCTGAGCTGGGAAGAAGTGCTGTTAAGGAGGTAAGCGAAAAGCCAGAGTGGATAGAGACTGAAGTGGGTTGTGTAGGAGGGTGATGTGATTCCAAGGAAGAATCCTCATTTCCCACTTATCCCACCTAAACTTCTGAGGTAGTGTGCCTCTTCTCATGCATTCATGCAACTTGGCTCAGGGTAGGAGCTACTAATTCTGTCTGCTGCTGTAAGCACCCAAATTAAACAGCTTTTGACTGTGCTAGTAAAAGTTGCCTATCACTATGTCGGCAGAAACCTTCCATAATATATTTCATAAAGAGCTAGTCACTGAGTTGCCATAACTGTTATAACTACATAAGAACTGGTAATTTCTAAATGCATGAAATACTAATATCAGCAACATTAGCTCCAAGTGTTGAACGCCATTGTCTGATGGCGCACAGCTAAGGTAAAATGGTTATTTATGTCAGAGCTCAGAATGAACAGAGTAAATGAAATGGAGGTGGACGCTATGGTAAAAATGAAGTGCGAGTAGCTTAGTATTGCATATTGTTAGCCTATCCTAGCTGCATGATAAAATTGTTAACTTAAACCTCAGTGAAAGGGCATAAGCAGACATATTTTATCTTTCATCCTTGTACCACACACATGGACAAATGGGTGAACTAAGAACTTAAAGGAGATTAGTGCTACTGGGATTGCAAGAAATAATTAGGTGTTCCTGACCTTTCATAGAAGGCTCAGTCCTGCAATGACTTCAGGATCAGGGAGCTCAGTATCAGCACAAATATTTCCTCAGTTTCTTAGACAGATTTTACAATTTAAGAGCAAATAATTCAGCACAAACTGTGCAAAGCTATACAGTTTAGAGACAGTCCATGTATACGAAATTGTAGTTGCCTTAATTGCAGCATTTAATAACCTGAAAGACCTTGTCTTGGTAAGCTAAACAAGCCAAAGACAGAAAGAACATGCAATTGCACTCCAAAAATGCCAGTTAGTGGAACCAGACAGAGAAAGAAGGGAGAACTGTGTATGGTGAAGAACAACATAGGCACAAGAAAGAAAGAAAGAAAGGTATAAATGAATTGACCATCAGCAGAGTTAGGCTGGAAATTAAAGGTCACTGTGTAACAGGTTTGCTCTAAGTAAGCTATGAAATATGTGGTTTTATGACAATCATTGCTGTTGGGGAGTCAGTTTCCAAGCATGAATAGAACCTAAGTAAAAGGGTATTTCGCCCCAGCCCTTCTTTTTTGTCTTATTTGTGAAGGATTTAATTTTTGGATGTGGAGACAAAGCCAAACATATTGGAATGTCAGGACCTGCAGGCATAGTTAATAACTGTATTATATTTTGAAAAGTTACAATTAAAAAATATCCAATTTCTGATTTATATCACTGCACTGTTTGTGGCAAGCTTTGTTGAAGCAAAGTATTACTTTTCTGGAGTATGATTCACTGGAAATACAAGCAGTGGCATCCAACTGTGAATTTGCTGTGAAATTCATTTCAAAATGAAAAAATTCTGTCTAGAATAGAATTTTTGTGCAGCTTTCTCTACAACTGTTCAGCAGCCCACGCAATTACAGTTTTTGGGACACCATGCTGCCAGTCCTATTATACAGCACTGAAAGCTAATGCACCATGTAACTGTAGGTTGCAACTATTAGGCTAATCAAGTGAAACATAACATTTTTAAGTCTAAAATACCTCTTATTTAGCATACTGAAGCACAAATACAATGCCTTTCCATTGCTTCTGACAGAAATGTGTTAAAGAAAGTCTCAACAAGCCCTTGCAATTTCTCTGAGGAAAATGTTATTATTCTGTTACAACATAAATGCATTCCACTCCCACTCTATTCTTAATACCAAAGACTGACTTGCTGGAATTCTAGCTGCCACTAACAAAGCCCCAGCATTGCTCTAAAGAAAAATGGATGAGAAGACTTAAGACATAAAAATGAAGGACAATTTCAGCCATCAACTATCACAATGGCTGACAGAAACTTTAAAATAGCATCTTCCAATTTTGGACCTTCCACTGTACTTTTTACTAGAGAGACATATAACAAAATTATCCATTAATCTCCAGTTTACACCACATATTAATTTTATTTTATTTTTTTATTACAACTTAAATGTGTCAGTCTACATTTCAAAGCAATTTTAACAACACCGTAAAGCTGTAGCAAGCACGACTGTGTGAATGATGGGAAAAGCAGAAGGGAAAAAGGTTTGTGGTTCTGAGGAGTAACAGAAACCAAACTTTTAGCTTGCCAATACAGGAGTCATTCAGGAGATCTTCAGATGGTGTAGTGCTACCAGTTGTCCCACTTGTAGTTCTCAGAGATATGTTTCCCCCAAGTACTTATATGACATGGTTTTACTACGAAACCCCCAAAGTCACTGAATAAGCATGCAAGAGCTGGGACTCCAATACCACATGTGTAATTGTAAAACACAGAGACGATACAAAAACTTGCATGCAAGAAAAGAGCAAAGGTTGCACATACAGTAAAACTGAACTCAGGCTGCTTTTTCTGTGCCAGAAGCTAACATGGGTCTTCGAATGTTCCCAGTCCTTCTACAGTAAATTGATACAGTGAGGGAAGATAGAGCTTAAAACATTTTTTAAGCCTTCTGCAGACTCAAGAGTTCAAAGAACGAACTGAAGTTCACTGAGGACAACTGAAACACACCGGAAATTATAACCCAGGCAGACTGGGTTTGACACACTTTTAACTCTTGTGAGATTGGAACCTCATTTGAGATGGACAGCTGGGAATCCAACCTTGCTGCTGCCTCTCACCAAACCAGCCTTTTAGCTTGCCTCTCGTGCAAAAAGGAGAAGAGGAGGATAAATGCACGTAACTGTTTAGAAAAAGCAGGTGAAGTCAGCAGGTACCTATGCTTATCAGCAGTAAACCAGACATGAGGATGAGAGGCTATGAAGGGTTAAAAGAAAAGAAAAAAGTTCCGAGGCAAGTTTGAGTAAAGAGAAATCATGCAGGAATATTGAAAGCTACTGCTCCTCTGTGGAGGAGCTAGAAAAGCCATCCACAGGAAATTTTACAGTTTGACAGCTGTCACTCCTTTTTTTTTTTTTTTAAATAAAGCAGAGAAGACTGAACAGTTCTCAATACATTGACTAAGCTACCAGTCCTGTTTCACGACTGAGTTGACTGACTTATTACAAACCTAAGCTCTAAGGGACTGAAACAGAAATGAGTGTTGGGTAGGCACAGAGCCACCAATTTAGGGAACAACACAGAGCATTCTGTAGGAGGTCAGTATTCAAACGGGCAAACAACTGCTGCTGGTGGTAGCAATGTTTCTCAGTGCTTCTGAAAACAGAGCACTAAATTTGTTGGCCTTGAGGCTTGAACATGACTTGGTAGAGATAGGAAAACTGATGCCTGGGAGTCTGAAATTTTGCATTTTAAAACACATCCAATTGTATGCAATATTTTTTACAATTTATTGTTCTGTTTGGTGGGTTATGCCAGTAACAGTCAATCAGTCTGAAACCTCTTTTTTTCCTGATTACTTTTAAATGAAAACTTCCTGAAAAAATAATAACATACAGAATTTGGTGATCCAAACAGATTAATATTTATCATACCTAGCTGCAGAACACCAATACTTGCCTGTTCCTGGACATTTCACTTGCTACTCTGATAGTAAATTTAGATGAGGGCAAATGGAAAAAAAGTATTTAATCTGCTCTGTTCTAAGGAAAGAACTGGCTTTTAAATTTTTTGATATATATTCTTTTCTGTTACATTACACCCTATTGCCAGGTCTAAGCAAATCGATATTGGAAATGTTAATTTCCAAAATTCAGATATATCATGCCAAACTTTACAGCAGCTCACATACAAAGTGTTCTGAACTGTATGTCAGTTAAGCTCCTGCAGCTCTTCTGTAAGTTTTTAATCTGCTGTGTGAAACTGTTGGAAAAAAAAAGCTGCAAACATCTACTTCAAGTTGTTAATCAGTGCTGTGTAGCGCACATTAAAAAAGAAACTAATGAATGCTATCCACAAAGCCATGTAACTTCTTTAAACGGTTTGATTTTAACTGTTAAATTTCCTCTAGGTTCTGGCTGCATCACAGCTGCAATAGCAGTATTTAATACCTGCTTTAACTAAAATTATCCTGGCCCAATTTCTGGTGTGGTTACACTCTTCCTCAATGCCACTCCTGCTACAGAAGCAGTGCTATGAGCTAGCAGGATTCCTTTTGGGATGGCAGACAATTATTTGTATTTCTGCAGCTTTTGAAAAGGCAGAGTGCGCTCTGCAACACACCAAGTGAGCACCGTCCTGCCCCAGGCAGTCCATGTGGGAATTTCAAGCTTAGATGGATGCCTCCTGACAAACCAAGCTGCCCAACACACACCAAGAGAATTTCACTTTTCAATCTAACCTAAACAATAACTTCCAGCTAAAATCAAGTAATCTCTTTCCGAAAACCCAAAATATAAGGCAAAGCAGAACAGGTGGGAGGGGGAAGAGTTTCTACAGAGTAAAACACTGTCTGAGGTCACAGCAGGTCAGTAGAGCAGTCAGCACTGCCTCCATCCAAAAGCTGCTGAAACAATTTTGAAAAAGGCTATCTGTGCAGATGTGTCTTGGTATAAAAATTTTAATTTAAGAGATCTACAGACAACTCCAAGCTTCCCATACTTATGGATGACTGCCTGACACCTCCAGTGCATGGCAAAGATCTATCAACTACCTTATCCCAAGAAATGAACAGGAAACAGCACAGACTAAAAGTGAAAATTCAAATGAACACCAAAATATTTTTATTTTTAGGGTGCAGGATTCCAAATAAACATGACTTATAATGTACCTTACACCTAAAATATTTCAGGACTCAGGCTACTGGACTGTGAAGTACATACAGCAAGAACCAGTTTACACTATGCTGGTATTGTGAAGGTATTTATGAAGGAATATTCCTTATATGAAGGAATAAACGTATTACTTGAATTTTTCCCAGCACTTAACTTGGATTTGAAAAAAAAAAAAATACAAGCAATTTGGATTTAGACTCAAGTGCCCAGGATGACATGAAAAAGGGTGACATCTGCTATATATGAGGACCAACAGCACAGCACACCTGAGGCTGCACTAAATGCATTTGAAAAAAGTGTTGGCTCCCAAAACTATACAGAAATTTAATATTTATAACCAGGGAAAGTTTAATGTGACTGACAGTCTGTTTAATTTTGTATGTTCCCAGAACAACAAACTGTATTTGCCTCATTAGAAAATGCCCTAAATTACTTAATGTTTCTGGAAAATTATTTTAAAAGCTAGCAACTATTTGCAATTACTACAGTACATGCGATACCCCATTTAGAAAAAGTCTTTTAATTTCCAAGCAGCCTACACCTCTCAAAATAGTCCCCAACCATGGAATAGACAGAAACCTAACTTGTTTGCAGGCATGAGCCTTTCATGAACTACAGCACTGGTACATGAGTATGTCATGCTATTTTACTGAAGTGCCCCCACCCACACAGTGATATCATCTAACCTGACACCCCACAGATGTTTAAAAAAAAAAAAATTAAAAAGTAGAGATGTGACTTGGAATTTCCCCATGGACATAACAAAGCAGCTCACCTCAATTCTTTACAGCAGCACAAAGGTTTCTCCCTTAAAAGACAGTTGATAGGAAATCAGCTTCAGATAACGGTATTACCAGTGGCCTGTTTTCTAAATTAAGGCAGCCAGACAAGCCTGCTTGTTTCTTCCTAATTACTAAAAATACATTTGCTATCATGCTTTGTTGTTAGCCCTGGATAAAAACATTTCCAGAAAACTGCTTGCAGGATGCTAAGAGCAGAACACGTATCTGGCAGTAGCTCTAAAAATACAGGAGCTTCACCAGGTCGCAACCTTTACCACCACCTAAGTGGCTTTATTTGATTATTATATTCCCTCCTCATTTTGACTCCCTAATATTTTTCAAGTTGACTTTAAAGAAGTTAATAATAAGTAGCTGTCAAAAACCAAATAACAAGCAGTGCAAATAATGACTTTCATTTACTTATTGCTTCTGCTTTGCTGAAAGAAATACAGACACCACCTCTTAGAGAATTAAATGGACATTATCATGTTTAGTAAATTCCTTACTTCACAGTAAGATTTATGCAGTTTGATTAAAAACACTATTTTTACAACCTTCAAGCAGGACTATATGTATTTTTAAAAATGTGTGCATAGTATATTAACAAATAAATACAGCCCCCTATAAAAGAAAAAGCTAAGTTAGTGGAAGGTCATTATTTCAAACCAGTCTAGAACAAAAGACATAATTACAGCCTTCACAGAGTTTTATGGATCCATACCATACACCTGAGCCAAGTTAAATGTCACACAACTGCTCCATTGTCATTAAAGCAGAAAAACCCACTTAAAAACAGGGACTCCAGAATCTCATTTCAATTTAAACAAGAATGTAAAATTTCTCACTAGGCCACTTCCTGCTATTGCTGGAAACATTCCCACCTTTAAACGGAGATGGATTTCAAGGTACTGTACTTAATGTTGTTTTGAAAGTACATTAAGAAGAAAATGTGAACGTGTAGGCAAACTGGAAACTCTCTGGAGAGATTACCCACTTATTTAACCACATTTCCTGTTTTTTAACCCGTTTGTCCTAAGTCAGTCCTTAGACTACTGACAAAAATAGATACAAGTGTGCTATAAATAGTTCATTAGCAGGTTTTTCTCGGTAAAACTGAAAATGTTTTGATAAATTTATTGTTCTTACTAGCTCCATACTAATTAAACTGTGAATCAGATTAATGTTTTCTTGAAATTCTTGTCTGCATAGCTCATGGTAATTATAGAGTACCTTAGGAATCTGTGAAAAAGTCCCAAGAACTAATAGCGACCTAAAAAATAGCTATCAATAATTGAAATTTAATGAAGAAATTACTGGTAACCTATGTGGGAAAGTTCTGAACAACAGTTCTGAAGCAAGAGAAGAGGCTGATCACACAAAGTCGGAACCTTCCTAAATATTTTGAGATCTGAAGGCCAGAACATTACATCTTTGAATTAGTCACCTTGCACTTAGTTTCAGCCATGGTACTATGTTCATCTAACACAGTGCATGCCATTTGAAGGACCTGACATAAGCAGCCACAAAAAATAATTTCTAAAAATATTAAATGTGACGGCTTTTCAGACTTATGTTACCTGTAGTTTTTGAACTATTTTAATTCAATCATTATAAATTATGTCATGACATACAAAGAACCTTAAAGTTTGTTTCAGCTGCCTTGGAGTAGCAGGAGCCCTAAAGACTGCCAATACTGTGGTTAATACCTTTGCCTATGCATGAACTTCAGTCTTCAAGAGGAAAACACTAAGAGAATAATACTGGTTCTGTGCCTTCTTGCATAGCTCAAACCAATATGTCTTTAAAATGGAAGTTGCTGAGGCTGTTCTGAACTTTCGGCTACCCCATTCAAACCACAAAATGATCTGAGGGACAGTTGAAGAGGTCTGCTGCTTTCCTAAACCCCAAGGCTTCTGGGATGGGATAGAATATAATTTCCTTTATTATTAAGAAGGAGCAAAATCTGTAATTGTGAAAGACTGCAACAGAAAATACAAAGCCCAACAGTGCTTCACTTGGGAAGGAGAGGTGTTAGCTAGCACCAAATATTTAAAAGAGGTGCGGGTAGCTGAAGGCCAATTTGATATGTACGCATGTTTGCGGGAGGGTTTTGTTAAGAGATGGATTCATTTTCACTTCTTCCACCAAACACAGTAAAAAGCATAAAGGACATTTTACCAATCCAGACCTGAAGTTCTTGAGCGAAAGATGCTGCATATCATACTTAGAATTGAACCATAAAGACTCTCAAACTACTCAAATTACTGCAGGATGAGCCAAATTTCAACCCACAAACCTGGTAACAAGAAATGCAAACGCTGAAAGAAAAACAAAAAAGCCCCAAACCCCCTTAAACCAAAAACTCCAATGCACTAATGTAAAAAAATACCTACTTCAGAGGTTATAGCCATTCATACCTCTTCATCTAAGCATACACAGGTACCAGCTCACCCAAATCACCACTGATAAATGCATTGATGACCCTCAGATGAACCCAGTACTTGAGATATATGACCCACAGAAATTTGTCTTTTTGTTGTTGTCATTTAAGTAATAGTAACATGGTCCGGCAGAGTTACATCCTTTACAACGCTCTACAAGTGCAACTGGCCCACCCATGTGTGGCTGTAACCCATAAAAGCAACCTCGTGTCAGAACAAGAATACAAACACTTCACAGCCAATAGTGTGCTGCCTATAGATTTAGCACTACTTAAAAAATACCTTACCATTTCTACTTCAGCATTAACAGCTTTGGGGATGATGAGTCTTTTTTTTTTGTTGTTGTTGAATTAAAGTGGCTATATGTTTGACTTAAGGGGAAACCCAACAGTAAAAATTAATTACAACTATTAGATATTAAGGTAGGTGGTTTGAGGCAGATGAAAAAAGAATTGCACTACAAGAAAAGACATTTCACCGAACTAAAACATAACATCCAAATCAAACCCATTTTTCTTCCTGAATGGAAAAAAACCAGGTTCTGAAGAATGAAATGTATGCGTGAGACACTTAGATATAACAAACCCTCCTTCTTGACACGAAAATGAATACATCCAAGGATGACTCAGTATTACCTGAACTTTATCTACCAGCAATTCATTCGCTGTAGGATGCTGCTTCATTTTCCAGAATAAAAATTTTTAACAAATTTCTTTCCTCTGCTCCCTTTGATTTTCAACATGTCATAGTCACAGCATTATGTATCTCAGTTCTACTATCACTAGATTTCCTCTATAAGAAAAATTTCAATGCTAAAGGATTTTCTTTTGTTAAAACAGAGACTACTAATAGCCAACAGGTAAGGTGTTGAAAACAGGGCACAGAACCTGGTACGACTAGGTTCCCACTGATTTTAGCAGTTTGTAAGACAGGATTGTGAGCCTTCTGTGTGTATCCAGGAAATGTAGCAGAGTGGAAACTTAATGGCTCTTTCCTGGACACAAAACACTCATAACTTTCCAAAGTCTGTGGGCAAAAGAAACAGAGGCAAGACGCAATATTACACATAAGAGGGAACAGACAACTAAATGTACATAAATATTTGCTATGTATTGGACATATTTTTAAATAGTCATGTGCATCAACAGTTTTTTCATGAAATAAATTTAGATTATGCTAACCAAGAAACTGCTCTGCTGCTTAAAAACACTCTTCCTATTTTTTTGTCAGATTTAAGAATAATGGAGAAACTGTGAAACAGACCAGCTGGTGGGTGGTAGACATGTGAAGAGCATCATCATCTTGTAAAACTAGTGCCTACATTCTTCTGAAGCTTGGCACTCATTTAATTTCCAGTACTGTAACCTGTTTGCCATTTATTTTCCAAATTCTTCACAAGTGAGCCTCTTAAGAAAAAAGAAACCAATTGTACCCCATTTGACATAGGCTTCCAAAAGCCTGAGTGTGGTAACTCATCACACTTGGGGGTCCTTGCCACTCCCAGACCTCTCTCACTTTACAGGAGTGAAGTCACATGTACAGTGGTGTCAGTGGGGATCAAAGTCAGCAACATGGACCAACCTGTTCAGACTGCCCCCAGAAGTCCCCATACACAAGATTTATGTAACGACAAGAATGCCAATTTAAAAAGGTGCTTCACAGACAAGAGTGTAGCTGCGTGCACCCTATAAAGATACAGGATGACCAATTCAATGGGAAAAGCAAGTCACTTCTTTAATTGTAAGGTAGACTAAAAATCCACATCTCTATTAAAACTAAGAACAGTTGAATCCAAAAATCTCAAGCAGTATTTCCTTTCATTAACACAAACCAAGCATAGTCTGCAAGAATATTCATTTATTTCTTTCAAACACATCATTTTTAAGGCACCCTGAAGGTGTCCTTTCATGATTTTATAAAACCTAAAATTATTAAAACCTTTCAAAACACAGACTCACTCAGGAAACTGTATGTTCTTCTCTTAATTCCTGAAGTCACTGGTACTGTAATAATAGCCTGTCAAATGCAAAATGACAGCAATTTCATAAATGAAGAATGGGCTTAGAGATATACTATGTTTATGAATTTACTTTGGTTGTCACTCAAATATTATTATCATAAGAAATGAGAAAACTGAAGTCAATTGATCCAAAAGAGACCAATTTCACAAATAAAGTGTTTGGAACAATACAGACACTAGTAATTTTAGTGTCCAGTTTTGCTCTGCATCTCTCTAACGTTCAAGTTACTGAAAAAATTTTAATTATCCATAAAACATGTCCTGCATTTATTACAGTGACTTAAGACAGATATACTTGGGTAAGTAAAAGAAAAGGCAAAATTGGCAAGAGAAAGTAGAGCACGGACATTTTAAAAGATTTTTTTTTTTTTAAGTAAGCAACTTCAAAAATGATGCTTTGAAAAAAAGTTTATGAGCAGCATTAAGATGCACAATTTTCATGTTTTTTACAGTATGTTTTGTTATTAACAATGATGATTTTTTGGAAAGTTGCTATTTCTATTGAATTATACAAATGTACAATGATAACAAGCAGGTGGCAATGCATAATAAAAAAACCCCAAGACTTTTGGAATCTGATTCTGCAAAGGTCTGTGAATGTTCTTAACTCAAAAAATGCAAGTAGTCACCACACGGAAAGAAAGCACAGAATCAGTTCTAAGTATTTTCACATACGTTCTTCCAAATTGCTTTGTGTACCAATTGTACATGAAATACATGAAAGTGCATGAAATTTTTATTTGTCTTTAGTAAATAAATTCAGCAAATTGGCAAGCAAATCAAAGCCACTGTATTAACTTACAAACACTAATAGGGAGCAGTATTTAGTAGGCATAATGGAAGTATCGAGTCATGGGAAAAAGGTGACTGAAGAAAGGGACTGATTACAGATACAGTGGATTCTTTGGAAGATGTAGTAGGAGGTTGTGTTCTGCTTCATTTTACTGAATTCTCAAACTTGATTTCTATGGCAAAATCTAGTTGTTGTTTGTTTGGTACTTTTTCTACAGACTTGGCAACTTGGGATGACCTTGAATGGGTAGTCACCATTTTCACTTTCAGCCAGTCCTTACTTCTGCCAATGTACATATTTAAAAACACAATATGTACTGCAGTCAAATGCATGTAGATCAGCATATCAGGAATAATTACTCACAAGAGTATACCTACCAATTTATAGCAAAAAATGCCCTAAGTTGAATTTTATGTATAGCTTTATTTATCTGTCTGCTTAAATAACCAGTGAGTTGGAACCAGATAAGAGCAGCTTTTAGAGATGTTACTGCAGAAAAAGAAAACAAACCAAAACTCCAACAACAAAACCACCCAACCAAACCCCAACAATCAAATAAAACAAAAAACTCCACCCCACCTTACTGTCTTCGTCTGCTATGACAAAGGAGAAAATGAGAGAAAGTTGTTGCAAGACACATACAGTATTTGGTGAGATCATATATTAATCCTATTTATTAGTGTGAAGGTGAGAACTTGCACTGACTTCCAGTGTTACAGTTTAATTTTTTTTTCACTTCCAAGCTTTACTGAATCTCTACAGCATTTTGAAAAGGGTATGGATTTGAAATAAAGAATGTTTCTGCATGACCTGAACAACAGATTTTTAAAAATTATTTAATCCAAAATCAACATTTGGAAGCTATCTTGACTCAGGAGTGACCCACAATAACTGGAAAGCTTAAGATTCTTCACAGTTCAAAGTAAAGGCTTTTAATATTTTTGAATTACTTCAACTGCTGAACAAATCCAACACTAATTTCATCCACACATCAATAAAGTTTAAGTGTTTCATTAAATTTAAATTGCTATTCGCTGTGTAAAGAAATTTTAAGCTAATGAAATGTTTTTTATTACAATGGATCTGCTGTACTGTTAGAAGCCGATCATATTTTCCCACTTAAAAAGTAAGAGTTCAAGGGCTTACTGAGATAATATGCTCCAGGCTGAATTTTGTATAGAAGTTTTGTATAGAAAGCTGAGGCTTTTTGTTACACTAGAATTTTTAACTTATAAACATGCACACACCCCTGGGCATAAAGTGTTATAAAGTACTGAGGAGACAGCTATTTTCCCACTGTGCTAATAGGACTCTGCAAGTCTGTCCAGTGGCAAGGTTCATTTTGGAGACTGTATTTTCATCAGTGTTTTTAAAATGTTAAAAACGACAGCATCCTTAACTATTGCATAAATTCAGGGTTTAGAAAATAATAGCT
Organism: Aleadryas rufinucha; assembly: GCA_013397815.1. NCBI lineage: Eukaryota > Metazoa > Chordata > Aves > Passeriformes > Aleadryas > Aleadryas rufinucha. Next base: position 130,731 of record VZTH01001277.1, read on the forward strand.
TTTACTACTCCTCTTTCATCTTGAAATCAGTATTGTTTTATGCTTGACCATAGATACCTTAGGCAAAACTTCAAACCATAACCAAGAATGTGAACTGACCAGTGGGTTCACTGAGGGCATCAAGATTATTGGACCTCCCCTACTGAGTTGTCTGGGGCAAATTCCAGATGTTTTAAGATGATTGTCTGCATCTGCACAGGAGGTAGTATAATGCTGTATTTTATATGGCCCTTGAAGAACCTCCACCACAAGACACTAAGCACCTTTATCAGGAGAGATTGCTCACTGTTATGGATTGTTTCTAATGAGTACCTACATGCTAAAGGTTAATAAGACAAAACCATTCTCTAAGCACAACACTATAAATTATAGGAACCACACAGGCAGGTGCATGCACAGAAAAGTCTGATTATTTTGACAGAGCTGAGTTTATTTGAACCAGTACCAAAGTTTTAACTTGGGAGTTTCCATCTATGTATCACATACAATCCTCCAATCCTTTTTAATTTGAGCTAGAGGACTATGATTTAGCTGCAAACAGCAGCAAACCAACCTCTACTACAGATCAACCTTAAATGAGAGCCACATTCACCTATGAATAGGTAACAACAAAACAATTAAGCTTCCCAAATATTAATCATGACCTGCAAATGCTTCTTGATCTCACAGTGCTCCCAGGCACACTGCCTTCTGAAGCTGTGACGATGACCCCAGTAAGACTGGGTAAAGACTGCCAGAGGGACTTGGAAACAGTTCTGGGTACAAGACGAGAGCGGTCCCAAGATCTTTTAGCAGCTAACACTACCCAACTACATATTCTGAGAGAAAGAGAAAAGCATCTATAATTAGCACACCCGTGGAAATAAATCTTTGAAGGAAGAGAACAAATCCAAGTTAAAACGCCTAACCAGGAACGCAAGAACAGACCTGATACCACAGTTTGGGACTACAGGTAATTCTACTTTTCATGTGACTTACTTTTCCCACTCCACTAGTTTCATTACACCTCAGTTTGTTAAAGATTGCCACAGAAACTACCTTGAGCATTACCAAGATAATAAAAAATCTGGTTTCTAAGGGTAACAATTGAAAGAGCAGTCTAACATAGCCCACTCAAACACCTCATTCACAGCGAAGGTTTGAATGTATTTTGGCTTATAACCCAACTAGCAATCAAATAAAACCAAACAGTATTAATAGTGACTATTGACTTGGAGTTCTAAGCTTTTTGGCCCATGATCATCTCATACTTCCCTCACCTCCCTAGTCTTCAGTTCTGGCTTCGAAACCCATCTGAACCAGCCCCATTGAGTTCTTTCTCTCACAAAATTCCATCCACTCATTTCTGTTCAGTTATCTAACCTGCAAACCCAACCTGCCTGTGCTCCAAAACTGTTCCCTGCATCATTCCATAACATTGGGGCACTCAAAGTAATCAGTAAACCAGGAAGCATAAAGGTGCCATTTGTGCCTATCAAATACAACATAAACACGAAAACATTCACTATGCCAACAAGCTAGAGCATGGAGTATTGTTTTGTTGATGACACAATTTATCACTACTTTTGTTTTATTGCAAGGGTTGAGGCAGTACAAAACTTGTGTAGATATACCCTCATTCATGCTTGTAAATAAGAGGTACTGGAAGAGGGGGGAAAAAATGCTTGCCCTTTCTCCTGTATGCATTATCATTGATTCCAATCTCCAATTAGCTTTCTGCTTTGAGCAATGCATGGATTAGACCCTATTATCAAAGACATTAATAGAAATACTAAATGATATTAGAAGATTTTAAGTGCTTCTCAAAGAGTATGCTTGAGGGGCTAAAAAAAGTTTAGGCCTCCTTGTAACAGAATCAAAAACAAAAAAAAAAAAGATTGTTGACATTAACAAGTACTCACAGAGACTGACCGCATAAACTAGAAAATGCTGAACTGATGACAAGTATCATACAGATTCCTGCAAATGGCTAGACAACAGAAGAGACTTCTGAGTTGTCAGACATGTCTGATAAATAAATCCTCTGAAGTTGCAATAACTATCATCTCATTCAGGTATTAGAGTGACGTGTAATACCATCAGTTAGAACAGGTACGTGAGCAGACACAATTCTCAAGCTACATGACTAGGCTGCTGTCTGACCAAGGAATCACAGCAAGACTTAATTTTAGAGATACAAAGATTTTGCACTCAGGCTCTTCCTATCCCTAAAGCAATAAAAATGAAGTCTGGTTTAGGTCTTTAAACTTTTCAAATGAGACAGACGCATTTCCCAAACATATTATTTCCCTTTTTAAAACACATCTTACTCAAACAGCCAATTTTCAAATTAGCTGACCACTTTATTTTGTAGTTTGAGAAGAATGCAGGCTTTCCAACTTTTATTAAAAAAATACCAAAGTTGAAATGTTTTTGGAACTTAATTCATGGAGGTTAAAATAGTCTGCAGCAAAGCATAGACACACAGGCAGAAATGCCACAAGGTATCCTAACAGGAAGTTTGACAGATAAAGCCAAAGAGAAGCTGGACTAGTTTACTAGACTACAGCAGTCTAGTAAACTACTGATAGGCTTAATAACAGAAAATGCCATAAATCAGAACTGTGAGTGAAGGCAGATATGTGAAAAGCAAGAGGAAGCATAAGGTATAAACCGGTTCAGTTGCAGACAAACTCTATTGCATGCTTGCACATGTGGAGTCTAGAGGCTTCTGAGACCAGTCAACAAAAACTTGAATCAAAATTAGCAGCAGAAAATCTTGCATGCAAGAAGTTGGAGAAGCACAAGAAACCAGAAGAAACTACAGGAAGCTGAAGGGCCATTGCCTTCTCCTGTTCTCATCTTTTGCAAGGACACAGCAATGCACATACAATGTGCATTCCATTTCACCAGCTAGAATAATCCTTAAAATTTACAATTCAGACACCAATATTGTATGACAACACAATGTTGTCAGAGGTGAGAAACAGAATGAAACCTGAATGCCTGAAAGTGAAATTGAAGAAAAATTTCAGGTTAAAATGAAATTACACAAATGAAGGTATTTTGAAACATGCACAGAAATTTGTGCTTATGTTTCAAGCAGCAAATTAATTTTTTATTTAGAGAAAATGGCAAGGCTACAATATGAGGACCCCTGACTTTACAATTTTAGTACATGTTCTACTCTGTGAAGAATTATGTGTAGTAAAACAAATGCAGGAACCGTAGTCATTCAATGCATGGATTGTTACACTTGCTGATTGATTGGGTCATTTAAGGATGAATGAATTCAACTCATCCTAATACAAATTTGATTTGTTATATAGTTGGTATTTCCTTACCAGAAGCACAAAACATCAATTTACTAATGTATGTTGCAAGAGCAGTTAGCTTGAATGAAAAATAGCGTATTTTAACTGGACTATTTAAAGACTACTGCATGTCAGAATCCTCTTGTGTCATAAACAAACTACAGGTATTTTGTAACAAAACCCCCCAAACTGACAAGTCCTTTAGCAACTTCATTTGCCAGTGCAGAATACGCTTTTTCCTTAACATTATATGCAATAGACCTGCAAAACATCATTGTTTTCTTTCTGTTCACATACATGGCATATTATATCCTTGCATCAAAATGCCAGAATTTGGCCTTACTAAAGCATAAAAATTCAGACAGTTCCTAAAGAGAGGACATCAACAATATGAGGACTGTTGGAGTTTAAAATCATCTCCTTTATGTAAGTAAGATAGTTCTGAAGCCATCCATTTGAACGGTTAGGAGAAATCTAAAGGGTTACAGAGATTTCAAACAAAACTATTTTGCACATTTCAGTCAAAAGGTAATTGCTTATTTCTAACAAAAAAAAAAGGAAAGAAATAAAAAGAAAATGATTTGTACTATATCCAAATGTTTTTAAGATGTAAATGCACTTGTCATCTTTCATGTAAGCAGGGTGCTGGTGCCCCAAATTAAACAAAAGAAGAAAAGTTAGGGTTGACAAGTATGTCGCTGCGTAACTACAAATTAAATATGCCTTTTGATATTTAATTTTTAACTGTTGAGTACCTTTTCATCAGGCTATTGCCATTAGAAGTTTTTTATTAGATTAATAAATTAGACAAATAATAGATAAAAGATGTGACAAGTATAACAAATCTGATTTAGCAGATCTGACGCACTTAATCTTTTACTTTAATAGTGGCATTTGATATATTTGAAATGTTTCAAACAATGATCCCTTAGCACACCAAAGAAGAAGAAATTCAGATTTAACTCTACTATATTCAATTTATGCCAAGTACAGAATGAATATCTAAAAACCACAATCAACTTTCAGTTGAAAGTGCAAAATCACCTAAAACTTTCAAACCTATGTGAAATTCTAAATACTACAACCCCCCCCACCCCATCATCTGACAACACAAGCGAAACACAGAAGATACATATTTAAAAAAGATTGTTAGAGTAGCAGCTGAAAAACTGTATGCTTGTGAACTCTGAGTGAATGCTGGCTAGACTGCAGCAGCCAGCTGGCTAGACTAGCAGCCAGCATTTCAAAATAAATTACGAAGAGATATCACTGTATCTGAATTCCTCAGAAGAATAAATGAACATCAACCTTTTGAGTGGTAAACAAATCCTCACATACTACTGTCTTTCATAAATTAATATAGTAGTTGCATATGTAAACAACTTAAAAATAATCAAACTTACCATATTATGAAAAGTAATTTGACATTTGCATGCAAAAGCTCACATTAATAATCTGGAAGACTGAATGCCCACATACTACAACTACCTTTGCTTGTACTGAACAAACATTAATACACAGAAATCTTTTCTATCCAAATTCAGAGCAGCCACCTCATTCCTTCTCCAAAAGTCTACAGCCTCGTAAGTAAAAAAAGATACATTTTTTAAAATAAAAAAAATTATGTAAAAATATAAACAAAAAAGATGCCTAATTTTGTCACGTGACTAAGACACAACTTATGCTTTTTAAACTAGAAATAGAAAACCCACAACAAAACGCAATTTACTACCAAAAAAGAGAAGTATAAACAGGAACAAAAACCCCCCTTGTATGTTAAACTATCAGATTGACCAGTATACACAAAAAAACAATCTAAAAATATACTTGGCAACTGATTAACACTATGTTTCCTATTGTTCCTTTCATCTCTTTTAATTATGTTAATAATGTAGAATAAATTAGAACAATGTTTGAAACGAGAAAAGAACTAAACTAGATTTCATTGTTGCTGCATGTCAAAATTGAAGTCTGTGTTGTAAAGACTCAGAAGTCTACATTGAAATTAAAATGAAAACTTAAATGAGTTATTTATTAACAATAAATCTAATTAAGCTAATAAAACTGCCTTCTAACACCAGCAGTCACACCTTAGATCAAAATAAAGAGCCAAATATAAAATTACTTTGTGCACAAGCTCTGACATTCAGATCTTTCGTATTGAAAAGAGCATGCATGTTGAAAAACTAAACAGTAAAAGTTTTAGCACATAGGCTAAATGAAAATTTGCCCCATGCAAACAATTTATCCTTTTTTTATATTTAAAACTGTAACAAAAAGCACATGTATAAGGAAATATCTGACAATTATAGGACAATTGCCTAAATGAGCAAGGCATAAGCTTCTTCCACACTGACAGAAACATGGTACCACGCTTGAATAGTATATATTTTTCAAAGATTCCTCAAAAGACAGGCCTCTTAATTTTATTCTAAATTCTTCTTCAGAACTGTTCATTTAATACAGTTCTTCTCATTCTTGTATTTTCCTAGTAATTTTATGATGCAAGGAAGTGTTGTCCCCAGTACTTACAGCCAGATGCCTACAGAGCTGCCAATGAAAAATAGTGTCAAGGTTTTGGGATAAGATTTTTCTGAATGTTCTATACCTTACAACACTTTAGCTAGTCAAATTAACCATGAATTTTCAAACTGACAGGATTAAAAGAAAGCATTGTAAAGATAAAGACAAAAACACTTAAGTGAGTTATTTACATGACATATCAAACTCTGTGGACAGAAACCTACCTGCACCATTTTTCCCCACTCAGATTATGCTTCACTCACTCCTCAAATTCTGTAACAGCTCAGGATACATTTTTGCCTGTATCAGTTCCACTTAATATAAAAACCAGTTGTATTTCCAAATCAGCTGTCATTTTATGTAGTAAGTCAAGTGCACTCATGCGGGAAAAAATATTATTTAAAGATGGAATAATAAATTATTGCATTTGTGTAGTTTTTCTTTGTACATAATTTTTACTGATACAGAAAAGAAAACAAACAAAAAACCAGATTGGAAAACAGAAAATTCCCTTACTGCATTGGTCTACAGGGCTCAACAGCAATATTGGCAATAAATAGATGCAATTTCTGTACTGGAAATTTATGTGGATTTGATTCATTTTGCTGATGATACAGACCTTGACTTTTGAAGCCTTGATTCTCAAAAAGAAACAACGTTTATAGCACTGTCAAGGCAAAACATTTAGGCTATTGCTGTGCTAGTCAGTGGTATTACCTATATACAGCATTGCCTGTAGTGATACTCCAAGTATACAGTAACTCATACATAACTTCTGTAAACTGTGCAAAGTACGTACTCAGTAATATTAATAGGCTGTTATCCCTAGAGGATGAAAGTGCAAGATTGAAGGGATTTCTTCAATTACTCAGCAGCCTCTGGTAAGCTCACTTGTCTAGTGAATATCATATTTCTCTGTCCTTTTATTTGCATTTCAAGCCTGTCTCGTTTGAATAATCCTGTGCAATCAATTTATTTTTCAAAATAAAAATGGATTAATTTTATTTAATTTCATTTCTAAATCCTACCCTAATTTCCGTTTTTAACATGCTCATCCAGTCCTGGTTTCCTACCTTGCTCCACCTTCATTCCTTACTTAATACCAGGCTTCATGACAAGCTTTTTGTTCCAGTCTCTCCCTCTCTTGCAGTTACCTTATTTCCTATCTCAGCATTAGCATCCTCACCCTGAATGATTCCATCTAGCCAAAAGCATTACTTCCAATAATCCAGATCAGGTGTCCTCTGCAGAGAACTATTCAGAAACAGCTGTAGTCTTGAAGCTCTAGACTGGACAGCAAATTCACCACCAGAAAATTCTTAATCTTGTTCCTAACCAAATCATGAGTACTTTCACACGCACATTTTCAAAAATGTCCTTTGCAAAAGATGCATCATGGCATCAATATGCTCCCATTCTGGTGAGATTTTCAATGGCCAGATGGGATGCTTGAAAGTTTCAGAATGAATCAGGGAAGTTATTCGCCTTCACCTTATCTTTTAAATATGTGCGAATTGACGTTTTGACCTCTTTTTTCCCTTCAGAAAAAGAACTTGTTCTTGTGAAAATTAGTTCTTGTGAAAATTAGTCTTTTTACTTTCATTAGTACTATTTGAAAGCTAATGCAGAAAAAGCACATAAAAAAAGCTTCCTGCCAAACTCTAATGTCCCAGCAATCATCCCGTAAGGATGCAACACTACACATCACAGATAGCACCACTCAGGAACATAACTGAGGTCTAAATAGTTTCCCTTGCCATTCTTTTTTTCCCCTTTTTTAAAAATTAAGGCCATGAAATTCAAGATCCAAACCAGGCAAATAAAACAAATAAAATCTCTAAATTTTGCAGTCATAAAGATTACTGAAAACAGATGATAATTTCTAATATACAATCTTTTCTTAGCAAATCAGTATGTCACTCTAACAAATCCTTGAGTGCACGATGTATTTGACTCAAGTTAGACCCATTCCCAGTCATACGCATGTAATTTCAGTTTAATAAAGTAGGTATCTTTCACGCTGTTGGAGATTAAGTGTAACACAGAGCTTTGTTTGTTTTGGTTTTTTTTCTAAGACGAAAATATGAAAAGATAGCATGTCTACTGCAGTATTAACTGCATTGTTTAGATTATGCACAAGTATATTTTCTCAATTAAAATCTTACAGTACAATTTAAAGTTGTTTGTGAATACCAATTTATTGAAAAAAACCCAATTATATGGCTGTTGGGTAATCTTTTTTTTCTTTATTAAACTGAATACTGGAAAAAGCCTGATTCTCATTTGCCCCACAAAGAGGCTTTTTTTCCTCCTTTTCAATAATGAAGTTCCTCTACCTTCATGAAGAGCTTACTCATTGCTCACTTACTAATTTTATCTTCAGAACACCAAATATTTTCAGGGTCAAGGAACCACTGCTATAATCAAACAAACTGAAGGTACTGGAAGTTACTCTTTGTCCAGGTTTTGGCTGGGTAGAGTCAATCTTCTTCTTAGTAGCTTGTATAGTACTGTATTTAGTATGAGACTAATGTTGATAACACATCCATGATTCAGGTGCTGCTGAGCAATGCTTACACTAAGTCAAGGACTTTTCAGTTTCTCATGGTGCCCTGTCAGTGAGTGGGTGGGGGTCCATGAGAATCTGGGAAGAGACACAGCTGGGCAGCTTTTCCTGGCTGTCTAAAGGATATTCCATACCATATGATGTCATGCTCAGTATATAAACTAGAGGGAAAGTTGGCTGGAGGCAGACTGGGCATCGGTCAGTTGGTGGTGAGTGACTATTCTTCATTTGCATCACTTGTTTTTCTNTCCATGATTCAGGTGCTGCTGAGCAATGCTTACACTAAGTCAAGGACTTTTCAGTTTCTCATGGTGCCCTGTCAGTGAGTGGGTGGGGGTCCATGAGAATCTGGGAAGAGACACAGCTGGGCAGCTTTTCCTGGCTGTCTAAAGGATATTCCATACCATATGATGTCATGCTCAGTATATAAACTAGAGGGAAAGTTGGCTGGAGGCAGACTGGGCATCGGTCAGTTGGTGGTGAGTGACTATTCTTCATTTGCATCACTTGTTTTTCTTTCTTCTTCCTTGTGGTTTATTTGTTATTTTCCTTGTCATTACAATTTATTATTATTTTATTTCAAATATTAAATTGTCCTTATCTCAACATATGTTTTTTACTTTTACTGTTCTGATTTTTTCCCTCATTCCACCACGGCAGAAGAGGACTCAGAGAGCAGCTATGTGGTGCTTAGTTGCTGGTTGATGTTAAATCATGATACTTTTATACCAATAGTCAACAGAGTACATTTGACAGAGTTTAATTAATCAGAAAGGCAGTTCATCAAGGTGGAGGACAGAAGAAGTGTCTGTATGTTCCTTTTTAACATGTCTAGCTTGGGGATTAACAAAAAAACCCCAAACAACTTTTCTACTATTTTGAATTGGCCAACACTATGATACGTAATCCTAAAAAGGTCTCTCTAATATTCACTGTCTTCACTTTTTGTCAAGAAGTTCCAGAGAAAGTATGTAAACCAACAATGAACTGAACAACAAGAAGGCCAAGGGCCACCTCTATCAGAAATTCAATATTCCCTTTAAACAAAGAAAAGACTACAGAATAATCCTAAAGGCAATGTGAGCCTAGTAAGTACACGCCAATGCCCTAGATCAAGGAATGAGCATATAAAAAGCTGACACAATTTCTTTGTCTTGGTTAGCTGGTGGGAATCCAAACGTGCCAAGTGAAAACATACTTCAAATATGATAAGTAATGTATTATTCAGACACATTTTTGAATGTGCAAGATGAGTATCTAAGTTACTTCCACAGTACATTGTATCACAGCGTATATTCTGAGCACAAAAGTACTAGCAAGAGATGGAAGAGACACTTCTCTCTAAAGCAATAAATTCTAAGATCCTTGGCTTTTAAGCAAACAAGCACCGGCAGCTCTTGATTCACAGATTACCAGTGTGCTTCTTGTAATTACCTCCATATCCAGTTTTTAAGTACCACAGAATTTTTACTAACTCTGCCACAGACAATATGAAAAAAATCAAGACAAGAATGTATAAATTGATTAAGACAAGATCACCTTCAAAATGCCATGTACTATGTCACTGCAACTAATTTCTACTTGGTATTAACCAGGCATATATGTGATCGGGGATTTAAATATATCAGTTTCAGACAGGACAAATTCCATGTTTAAAGGACCTAAGTGTGCACAGTATTCACTACTGTGAAAAAAAGGCAGACTCATTTATATTGTGCTTCCTCAAAACAGAGGATGTTAAAGAATCTAAATAATGACTAGCATCTCAGTAATTTTAAACACCTTATACCTGCCCTTCAATGGTTTAACATTCTTTGCTGAACTACTGTTATAATATGCATTTTCTTATAATTTTACCTTTTCAGAACTGTAATTACATCTATTATCAAAGTAGCCAGATTCTATTGGAAAATATCCCAAACTACCTCAGTGAATTTCATAAGAAAATAGCAAAGATGGCTTTTATAATTCTTTCTATTATATATAAGCAATGAAGCAAAATAATCACAAAAAACAAGTATTAAAGAGATTATCAATAATGAAAGCAGCTTTAATCATTTGGGGGTATTTGAAAAATTATTTAGGAATTAAGTAAAGTCTGTGAGAAAGAACTCATAATGAGAACATGTCAAAAGTTAAAAACAGAGACTAGAAAAAAGTTTTTAATTGTACTGTATATTTTAGCTCCTATCAATCACTGTTAAAATCATTTGAGTTTAATAAGCAGATATTTACCTGTTGGAACGAGACAATCTTTCCAATCAAAATATCCTGCATAAATGCCAGGTTCTAATGACCCAACTATTGGATCTGCCTTGAATTCAATGTACATTTCAAACAGTCTTTGATCCAGCTCTTTCAAGGATTCCATACTAACCTAAAAAATTAAACAAAAAAAGGAAATAGAAAGAACATAGTCATTAACTAAAAGAATTTAATCACATACCCAAAAAATTTTCTCATGTCTTCTTTAATTTCAGCAAAAAGCAGCAATTACTGACACATTTCAATTCATAATTACATATATAAAAACTTAAGAACTTCCATATTACCTGTCCATCCTACCCAGTATAATTTTTTTTCCTGATTGTATTCAGCAATAGACATTTTCATGAAAAATACAAGGAATGCCTAAGCAGGGAGATCATTCAGTAACTGTCTACTGGCATGATTTTTTTTCCCTGCATGGCAGGAGGTCTTTACCTTGCAAAGTAAACAACTGAATTTCGTGAATGCTTTAAAATATGCCCATAAAAATTTCCGTCCTTAAACATGAAGATGTTTGTATAATACTTTAGATCTATCAATTTTAATTTTACAGTTTCTCACTATATTTTAAAAATACATGATTTATTAGGAGTCTCTGTCTTCTGAAACTGAACATATGGACTTCCCCTCTTTACTTCAACAAATCTCCGTATAACGGAAGCAGAAGCTGCATCTCGTTAACATCTGCAGAATTCTTCTCTTTAACAGCTCTCCATGCATTTTTTCGTAATTCACACAACTTGGCCACACTGAAAGCTGAGGGGATATGGATAGTTTGTTCACTGTATCTGAACAACTTTTAAATTTTATACAAGGCTTTTTATTAAACATAGGTACCCCCTGTAATTATAGCTTCTATGAAAATTCTATAACACAATGCATATCGTAAAATGTTGAAGCAGAATGCCAGTATCTAAACATAGTAATGGATGCTAAATACAAATAAAATGAAATTAAAATAAAAATATCACATGACTTCTGCTGATATGTATTTACCTTTATAAATAAGAGCTTAAGTAATACAAAAATAAAGCTTTTAAACTAGTGTTCATTTTCCTCAACAATTAGGGGAAAAGGCATATACACACACACACACACATATATATTAATAATTGTTTCCAGAAGTAAAGGGGTTAAAAAGTGAAGCCTGATTTAAAAGCAGGTCTCTAGATCAGACTGGGAATTCAAAAGAAAAGATTCCTTATCATTCCTTTCTAAGGATTTAATACTGTAAACTACAAAATAAGGGTTGAACCTTATTACTACAAAGATGTCTCTAAACTGTGCTCTATTCTGGCATGCCTACATTATTAAATGAAGAGAAAAAGGAACTGCAATATGAGTCAGCAACAGAGGCAGAGAAGTCTTGAGGAATGAGATCACAAGTGTAAGGGAAAACAGTTGTTATTGAGGTCAAAGCTGATGTTAGGAAAGTTGGGATGGTGAAGTTGGTGCTCAGAAACAACACCACAACTTTCCTGCTTTCCTAGGTGATGAACCTTCTTTGATTTGTCACAAGAGGATCTCTATGCCAAAGGCAAGCTTTCTACAAGGCATGAGAAGATCGAGGCTATTTTCTTCCTCTTTTCCTCCTACCTGACTGCCTATTTTTAAAAGAAGAACATATTTTAAAAGGTACAGAAATCACGCTCTTTTTTCCTCTTACACAGGTTTCAAGACATTATTCACTCCAATTTCTTATGATTAGGGAGAATAACAACCCTTAGACCATTCCTATTTAGCTTTGAACTAGCAGGAACAATAAGTTTGAGTGCAAAGTCCCTGCAAATATGCACCCATTCAAAGAATCTGTGAAACAACTGCTTCAATGTTCCTTAGCAAAGTGTTTTAGAATTAAGTAATTCCACCTTCCACTTCTGCAGTCATTCACTACAAAATATCATCTGCACATTCAGTACAGGTTGTTTTGTTTCATACAAGTTCTCTTCAACTTGTTTCAAGTTCAATACACAATTAATATAGTTGTAACCTGGTTTTTCAGCTGGTGGAAAGATTGCAAGAAAGAATGAACAATTAATCTGAAAGTAATTTTGAGCCCAGGACTGGGGGAGGGAAGCAGCAGAACTCCTTAACATCCACCACTTATACCCATTTTCCTGACCCTTAAATGGGCTAAATGCACACAAAAAATACACAATCCTCACACTGTTGTCTTTCTGCTATGAACATCCCTGTGACTACAGTTTTCAATTCTTGCATTAAAGTAATTTTGAGCCTCTACCCTTCAACCTTATCTAATTATCAGAACTGTGGAAACAATTTTATTCAGAAGCTTAATCAATAAGCTTGGATGAATTTTATGGAATACTTTTTTTTTTTTTTTTCACTTCCTAATTGACTAAACTGACGATAAAAAGTTGAATTAAAGAATCTCCACAGAGAAGTACAAGAGTCATGAGTATGTGCCAAGGTAGCATGTGCTAAAAGCACAGTGTAATGTTTGGCTGCTTTATGTAATTTTGTATTTGGCACACCAAGAAAAAGAATTGAAATAACCATATAGAATGTAAAGAAATGTTCTTGGCTACCATTTCATAATTTCTGTACTTCAGAATATTAGATAATAATGATTTCCCTACTAACAAAGGCAACTTTAAAAAAACCAACCCAATGTAAAAACAGATAGTTTCTTCCTACAACACAGTACAAAATTCACTTTAAAATTAAATTTATAAAGCTGACAGAATTAAAAAGTATTATTTAATTTCACTCTTCTCAGACAAAAACTAGTCTTTGAAAAAGTTTGCCAATTCTTTATTACATTTTTTAAATCTAATATTTAAATAAATTAAAAACTTTCAGAAGTTTGGGTGACAGAACAAAAAACTGAAACTATCAACCCACCCTTGCAAGCTTCCATTGTTATTTAAAATTAATAAAGGGCTCAAAAATTACCCTCTTATGCTGACTATCTAATTATCCAAACCCTCCCAGCTGGCATTACTAACAGATGTGTCCCATACATGCAGTATTGCACCAGTCAGAGCTTTCAAAGGGTTAACGCAGATTGGAAATTAATCTGCCATTTCAACACCTGAATTTGGTCACTTATAAATGTACCAAACTTTTAGTGGCAATACTTTGATGTGGCTGTGCAAGGCAGGGTGTTGAACACATACGTGACAGATGTCTTAGCTGCTTATATACACAACACTAACTGTACAGAGCTCAACTCAGTAGCAAAAAATGGCAGCATCCAGAGTAATTTTCTATATTGTACTAACCATACAAATCATAGCAATCCCTTTCAAATTCTATTCAAAACTATTTAGGCTGTAGAAATTCAAGCAACATTCAGACATAATGGGACTAAGGATGTACTACACAGTTGAACAATCAGTTTGAGTGAAATACTGTACCCTGTACTGGAAAAGATAACATTTTACTTCCAATCAACAAATATTTCTGTAAATAAACTAGCTTTATGGTCCTAAGGATTAAGTCACAACATTTCTCATAAGAAGTGATTAATCTTTACAAAAAGGCAGGAAAATGAGACAGCTACTGCCACCCACTTTGACATTTTCGTTCTTTGAAAAAGAAAAAAACAACAAAAAACCCCCCAAAACACAACAAAAAAACCCGTGAACTAGTTTATGAACAAGAGCTATCAGTAATGCAGATTTCCACATGAAATAATTTATCAAGTATATTCCTGAGATAACAATCTTTTACTCTCTGCATTAAGAGAACACAGTGACATTAAACACTTTACTAAGAAATCTGATAAGCTCTGCCATTGAACACACAAATCCTGAACAAGAGCTCACATTTTTTATACCAGCTACTTAAGCCCTGTAGGAACACAGAGAACCATATCCTTGCTGTTGTTGTGTCCAACTGATGCTTGGAGTCCCACCCATTTATGGAAGGCTCAACTAAGCGTCATTTTGGATGTCTGGACACTTGCACCTACTTTCCACAGAAAGTAAACCAAATAAAAATCTTCAAGCAATGATACTTCATTCCAGTGCTCTCACTTACTTGAGTTATTTTATCAACACCTTGGAAGCCATGTTTCTCAAAGTGTTCAGCTATATTTAGGAAGGTATGACGTTCCAGGTAACGGCAGTTACTGAGTGCAATTAAAAGTCTCTGCTCCTAAAAATTTAAGAAAAGAAAGAGTATACCAGTTAAAAAAAGATGTATCAGCATAATCAACACTGTAAATGTGTATAGAGTATTTTACTGACCCTCTGTGCATAATAAACATGCTCATAAATAAAGTGGGGTTTACAAATACTTCCGTCAATAAACTACTGAGAACTGAATGAGTATCAGGTATGATGACTGAGCATGCTTCTTCTTATAGGATCCGGAGCATTCATTGGAATAGTTGTGACTAATACAGAATTGTGGTTAAGACTTCTTTACAAAAATTAGGTTTGGACAGCTTTCCAGGAAGCTGTTTCTGGATTTTACTTTGTTTCAAGAAATATACTAAGAATTATGACCATTGTAAAATAAACTGAAGATCATCTTCACTTTCACATGAAGCTGGCTAAAACAAGGGAAGCAAGTACTGAACAAATGCACTCAACGACTCTAAAATACTAGAAGGTTCTGAATTACATTATATAATTTCAGCAGTTTGAAGCAATTCTAGGTGGTTAGAACTTATGTCTGTTCTTCAATGATTTTTCTAACTACAAGGGAGTCAAATACATTCTGCAGTTGAGATATCACAATTGCCTTTACCTGATCTTGATATAATAAGATACAGTTTCCAAACAAAGAACCAAACAAGACAGAACTACTATTTAAATAGGTTGGGTCTTCCCTCTTCCCCTCTCCTCCTTTCAATTGAAAACTAATTTTCTACCTCAGATGAAAATCAACCGAGAAAATATTTTGAAAACAAAATTATCTGACAATGAAGTCACCGTAACAGCATTGATCTGATTAAAAATGGTATTGGTTTTCAGACCCAGAACTCCTGACAGTTTTGTATTTCAGTAATATGATGACTATGACGGAGAGTTGCCTTCTATTCTAAGTTGTAATCAGTCAGTATGCAGACTGAAAAATGAGAATTTAAAAAATGCAGTGACAAATCTTACTCTGATCACTCACTTTCTCTGTTCTCATTCAAGAAAGAGAAGACAAAATGTCTTGTGATTTATAGAAGAAAATGATACCATGGAACCATGGAAGCCAGACATTGTCTAAAATGATAATTTCTTTTTTTTTTTAAGTGTTTGTACCTATGACATATGGGAAGAAGCCCCAGCCACAAGTTAACAATTGATATCAAATCTATGTGTTGCAAGAATAAAATTATATAAAGAACTAGTTATTATCGTCTACAATTCAGAAACTTGCCCCAGTTTGGCAATCTGTGATTCTTTATTGTAGCAGAAATGCTTATTGCTCTTGTAAATTAGGCAAAGTTGGGTTTCTGACAACATTTAAAACCTGTACTAAGGCATATTAATTTCACAAGAGGTTCTCATAAGTTTCTTGCAGGTAAAACCTACAGTTTTTCATCAGCTGCTTAACTGAAAGAAAGTACATTCACCAAAGCGTCAAGAATATTAAAAATCTTTTTCCAACTTCCGAAAACCCCAAATAACAAATAACCAACACTTACTCTAAGTAAATTTTCTGGGGAAAACTGTATTACTGAATATCTGTATCTTCATGGGTTTTACAAAGTAACTAAAAATCAGACTGATTCTAATCTAAAAGAAGGTCATAAATCAAAAGTGAAATCCTCAGCTGACTTAACACCAGTGCTATTTTCACTGATTTCTGTGATGTCATTCTATTTTCTCAGGACCCACTTTCAAAAATCATTTTCATGAGTTACCTTAACATGGTACACTAAGATACCATAAAAACCAGTGCTTTCAACAAGAACCTTACATCCTTATATTTTCTCATGCTGATGTGTCTAGGAAATGCCTACAGAATAAAAAATGGTTCTCTAAAAAAAAGGAAAACAAAATAAACAGTATTTACAATAGTGCAACAATAAAAAAGAGCCACATTCCTGTATCTTTGAGAAATATTTTCACATCAGCTTTTAGAAATAGAAGCCAAACTTACTGAAGAAAGACTTGATTCTTCATGAATGCTTCCAAACAAATCTGGAGATGAAACATCGACTGAAAGACTAGGAATATTGTTTAAAAAATAAGTAGTATAGTGCTTTTGATTATTTGATACATGGTGGATTCAAATGAACAAGAATGAAATGGAATCTTGTTTCAAACCCCCCTTACACCAGATAACAAAGCAGCCCATGTTCAGTTTTTCCAAGATGCCCACAAAGCCTGCAGGAGGAGCTTGGTGGTCTGATAGCACTATTCTAGCTACAGACCTTCCCTTTCCTTCCTAAAGCATTTTCCTTTTCTATAATTTCTCTGTTTTGCCACAGATTCTGTTTTTACACCTATCCAGCCAACGGTCATCTGAATAGGAAGAAAAAGAAATTGCATTAAAACCAGAGTTAATTTGCCCTTTCCAATGCATATTGCTGTATTTGACAAGTCTCTGGCTTTTCACAAACAAATGCTTGTAACTCTTGGAAGCTCAGGCGATTCTGACTTGTTTTGGTCTCTAAATTAAGCGGCTCACAAGCATTTATTGAAAAAACAACTTTCATGAATTTAGCAGAAATACCAATAGAATCAGTAAAAAAACAGAAGGGAAGAAAAGAAAGGCAGGGGATGTTTCACCATGACTGGACGTTACTTAGTGACAAGTACAACTGATTCCATGTAAAGTCATGTCAAAACCAACACGTGCTTCAAACAGCACACAACTTCTGTCACTGAATAAAACGGCATAAGTAATGTAATATTAATTATCTTGTACAATCTTTATTACATGAAGCCATGCAACTTCTTTGACATAAAAAGTACCTGCTCTTATTTCAAAGCATCACTATTCAGAGGTAAAAGTATTCACAAGAAATATGAAATACAGAAGGGATAAAACCACACCCCCACTGAAATTAAAGACTTGCACCTACAATTTCAGAATACTACACATAAATCTTATTTCTTTTTACTTACTGCGATGTATCTATGTCACCATCAGGTTTGGTGCTCAGTTGTTCCAAACAGTCTATAAAGCCCTAGGAAATAATAAAGCATGAGCTAAATTTTCTGCCAGAACTAAAAAAAGTTCACAAATTCACTTTTACTACAGTCAATAAAAGCAGAACAATCATCATCATCATCTTTTTTTGTCTTAAACCTTACATAAATAGTCACATTTTAGTTACAACTTTTGAATGTATATTTTCCATTTTGTATGCATCATAGTTTACTTGCAGGAAAACAGTAATTTTTAATCCTCATAAGTCATTTTCATGATGCATGTCTAAAATGATGCAGTGATGATCTACTGATTAGCATGGTTAACAGTTTTCATGTGTTCAATCTGAACAGTGGATCCCAAGTAAAAATTGCAGAAGTCTCATTATAATCCTTTTATTGCTTTGGCTCATGGTTTCTTATTCGAGGAGACTATTAAAATGGTTCAGAAACCTAAAGAATGCTATTACCTAATTTCAAACCAATTAAAAAAAAAATCAGATTATGTTACAAAGAACACTGTTTTCTGATACAAAAATTAAAAGCCAGATCTTCAGCTGAAGAAAATCAGCATTTCTCCTCTCACTGCAGTATACAGATGTTAGATGGCATCAGCTCAGCAAATGTCAATTGTCAGTAAAATCTTGAACAATCACATTCAGTAAAATACTTGACTATGTCACCCTCTGAGGATTTGCCATCACCAGATTTAGCTAGGAAGCTCTACCTACTTTTGAAGTCGAACATTTCTCAGTATCCCAGAGCGTACCAGAGGAATAACACAGTCATCAACTTAAGATACCTTTCGGGAGGTGGGTAAGATACAACGCACACATTTTTGATGGTCACTTGTTTTGACAATTTCATACTTCAAAGTGCTCAAGTTACCTGCATGATCCCAATGCTTAGCTGGCACACATCCTCCTGTGTTTTCTGCTGTTGGAAAACCTGAGGATGCAAGCATATTATTTCAGCAGAACAGCACCACATAGCCTTATTCTCAAGGAAGGCCTGAGTAACTTATCCCTAAAGAGATGACACAATTAAAGGAATGGCTGCTGGGACAGTGTTTCCATATGGATCAATTTCAATTTTTCTCCATCCTAAAAATGGGAGAGAGAATACAAGTCCCAGTAAACAGTATGATAAGCATGAAGAGATAACACAGTAGAAGGAAGTCCTAGTACATGTGATATGTGTCATGGTTGGCTAATGGAATTCCAGCAAAAGCTCCCAGGATATTTCAAGGTCTTTATGTCCTAAAAGGAAGGATTCATTATGCAGGTGAATTCACTGCAGATTCTTTTCAATAAAGTTCATTAAGAAAATAGACAAGCTAGTAATAAAGATTAATGTAAGTGAGGAGAGAGACACAATACCTATACATAGGGACCCAAGGGAGTTGGAAAAAGTGTTAAACTCCCTTACAACACTGAAACCTGAAAGAACACATCAATGTTTCAATCAATCAGGGCCTCAAGGTACTAAGTAGATGGGGACAAAAAGTTGAATTTAAGTTCTTCAAGTAATTTGGATCCAATACCGAGTGAAGAGTAACTCCTAGGAATGGCCTCTCCCTTTTTTATTTTAGATGTAATGTCTACTGCTACAGCAGTTGCTACAGCAGCAACTGAAAATAACATGAGTAGCATTTTTTTTCAAAAGAACAGCTTTAGGGATTTAAATATAGGTTCAATCTGCCCCATACACACAAATGACCCTCAACAAAGGAAGCACAAACAGAAGTCTAAAACCTAGCACAAGAGAAAAGGTGTACATGGGGAAAAAAAATAAAGAGCAAAGTTATATCCTTGGATTGTTTCCTGAAAGTTCTTTTAATGTAAATTACTACTGGTTTCAGAAGAAGAATAAAAATGAAAACATAAATCAAAACTTACACTAGCTTCTCCAGGTCTGCAGTCCAGCACAGTTTTAAGAGATTGCAAGGAATGAATAATGCACTGTTCAAACTGGGATGGCTGAAAGTCAAACAGGTTGTTAGCTGTAGATAAGCATGTTAAATATACACTACACAAACACATAAAAACTTACAAGGTATATGGTAAGCTCTTTATTTCCAAATTATCCCAAATAAGGTGTGAGGGAGAAAAAAAAAATCACACTTCATATATTACCAGAGCACCCTTTCATAGTGATGCTCTTCTGTACGTAAGTTGTCTACAGAATTATAACCATAGATCAATGTACTTTTTTTTATCTGAATCAGAGACTTTAACACCAAACAGCCCCATATAAAAGGCTCATGAAAGTTCTGTAGAGCTGCTTGTAGCACTACAGATGCCTGTTGACACACTCCCTCCCCTACACTCCTTGATCCAAGCTGGGATAGAATTTCACCAGGGAAGTCCAATACTTCTGTATTGTATTTCTGCAGAAGGTTTCTAAGAAAATTGGACTGAAGCTGCTTTCAAATGGAACAAAAAATGGTTTGAGGGGCTGTTGTTACCCTCAGGTTTCCAAACCTGAAATACCAGTGTCTGGATAACGTGTATCAATTTCATCCTGAAAGTGCAAACAAGTTCACAGCAGAGTCATCAGTCACTTTTTCCTTGTCTTTCTCTCTTCCCTGGTAAGTCACACTTTATTTTTTTAATGCATCTGACTGCTGCTATTGGGCAGGAACCTGTTGTGCAGGGCAATGTGAAGCAGTCACTGCTCCAGAAAACAGAGGCATCATCTTACTGGATTTGGGTCAAAGAAGTGGACAAAAAGTTTGTAAGTCCTCTAAACTTGCTTTTCACTCACTAGATAGTTTATGGCATGCCACCAACTTCAGGCTTAGGAGTAACTTTTATTTCTGTAAATGGTGGAGGTGGATTGTGAAACTGATGCTCACATGGCAAAATGAAAATCATGAAAAAAGCCACTAAGACAATTTGTATTTAGTATTTTTGGAAACCTTAAAAGAAAAAGGCCAGTAGTAAAGCGCTACTGAAATACAGAAGGGATAAAGCTTGGGTTTTTGCTTTCACACTAAAAAAACACCACATCTCAGGAGAGGAAAGCTGTTTAGATATGTGATTCTTTGGATATTATGAAGCTGAGAAAACATGGTTCTGTGTCTCACTGTATCTTCTACCTGGAATATAAATGCTAAAGGGGTCCTCAACCAGTATTTCCTTCAAACTTAAAATACAGTTTCTACCTCAAGCCTAAAATGTCCCCAGAGAGACTGCCTGGCCCTTTTTTATACTGTTGCTCTGTTATTACCACAATGAACTCTACTTTCTTGCTATGACAAAACATAGTCAACTTCCACCATTAAAATTTGGCATGTTTCAACCATGGCCTCAAAAGGTATCTAGGGAAGTGCTGTACACAAGGAATGAATGAGGGATTTCTAAGCACAAAAAAGACTTACGCAGTTTTTTAATAAAGATGGGTTAGGATACAGCACAAGCATAAAGAAACAACACTTTTGTGGAAGAGCCTTCCCCCTGCCTTCATTCAGCAGATGAACATAGTGAAAAACAAAAAAGTTAAGGGACTTGCCCGTGGCAGCAGCAACTGAAATCAAGACCAGAAGCTGTAAATCTGGTTATAGTACTACAATCGACAACAACACTTCTTCCTACAGTATGCATATTGTGACTGCTTAATGTCCTCCTACTCAACTTCAAACACGTATTTATAGAAGCAAATAAGAAGAACTAAAAAAGTCTATGGAGCATTCCCTCAGATAACATACACGAAGCAACTCTCCCTCCCACAGGCCTTTTATGCTTTCACAGATTGTTTTTAAGTCACACCTACAATGCACTTGCTGTGTTTTAGGCATTACTCATTGCTGTTTATTTCCAGAAAGCATCTCACTAATTTATCTGAATTTGGTTTCAAGTCATTGGTTGTTTGCATGTAGGCAATCTCCTAAATTAGTTGCTTTTCAGTTCAATTTCTCATTATAACATAGAAGTGACCTATTTATTTAGCTACAGACCAATTCCATGGTAGTGTGCCTACTAAGTTATGAAGCATTTTGATGTGAACTGAACTTCTGACCTCAAGGATGATTTTTTACTTCAGTAAACCATTCAAATAGGTAATCATTCAAACAATTAAAAAAAATTTTAGCTTCTCATATTTTCTTATTTTAATAAAACTACAGACACCAATCTGCACGCATACAGATGAAGTACAAGGTAACTTAAATTTTGGAGAATATAGAAATCATTTACNGAAAGTGCGTACAAGACACCAAGTATACCCACCAACGATGTCAAACCTTCATTGTCAACAACCCAGTCCTCCTTTTCAGCTAATCTCTTTATATCTGTAAGACAGAGTAATAGGGGAAAGATGGGATGGGTGGGTGGGGAGAGAAGGTATAAATTTTCATTATTAAAAACTCCTTGAACTTGAAAAGATAAACCACAGACACTGGGACTGCAATGACTAGGCATACAAGCAAATAGCACTAAAAGCTTCAAAGCCTTCAGCACTCTCAAATGACTAAGAAAGGAACTCACACATGGTGTGCTGGTGACTCCACACAGAGAAGCACATCTATGATACATGGTAGGACTTGCATGAAGCCCATGGTTTACTGGAAAGCTTAGAATTAAAGGAATATTGTGAAGGCTTTGGGTTTGTTTTTATTTTGTAAATTTTTAATCACAATATAACATACTTCATCTAAGAACCCAAATGTCTCGTCTATTACACTCTAGCTCTTAATTAAAAATGAAAGAACAATTGCCTAGCATTTTAGCAAAGACAGAAATGACAGTATATAATTCATATTCAGAACTATAAAAGAAGCACAGGGTCCCCACTCAGGGTCAAGGATCCACAGTGCCAGATTTTCTTCAAAAATACATGAAGGCACATGCAAAAAGCACTCTCTTCCACTACCCAGAAGGTGTTAACTTACACAAGCTTACTATACAACTATTTATTGGGATGTGAATCCAAAACTTATGCACTATAAAAACACAATTCCTCTATGGATGGCATGCATTGTGCATTATCACTGTGTTTTGGGCTTAACTGAAGTGTAAACAGAACAAAGATGAACTGTCTGCACTTTGTGGGGCTTTGATATACAGTTCTCCCACACACAAAATACTCATCAGAAGTGCCTGCATACCATGAAACTCCCTTTTAAATAAGCAAAAATTACAGTGAATTATCATCTCTTCTAAAAATCCAAGAAAAGAGGATAACTAATGCATGCTGAAAGGTATCTTCAAAATCCTAGTGCTTTCTGTAGCTAAATTAAGAAGCTTGGTTATAGTGTCATACTCTGCAACTCTCATGGAAGTATAGGCTCAGTGAGGATAAAAGGCATTAAGGGACTGTACAGAATAATTACTCTGTTCACTTTCCTACTTAATTCAACTGATATTCTTCTAAGGGTTTAGATTACACCGGTCAGCCTTTACATGCTTTTGTGGCTGCTCAGTTTTGCATTCTGTTCTTAGCTGATACAAATATAAATCCCACCAAATTTCTTATATTTCACTGCTCATCAAATTCCAGTCAAATACATTCACGTAAACCCCCTGTCTAGTCTGGCATTCACATAATTTCTCTTACATGACCTTTATGACCAGTGATCACATAACGGGAGGGAAAGAACACACACTGCCTTCCCAGGGCCAGCGTATGTATATGGTGTTTATCAAAAGACAACAAAAAAACCCGGTGCGTGGGCAGGTTATCGTATCTGAAAAGCTAAAGTGCTCTATTGAATATTTTAACTACATCTGAATATTTTAACTACATCTGAATGCTTTTACCAACTTACAACATGCAGCAAGAGATGAGACTGAAGTTCACACTGGCACTTATAGTTTGGCGATATTTAGAGGGGTGAAACTCAAATACAAGAGGAGCTTTTTTGTATTGCAGATATAGCTATATTTATGTATTGCAGATATAGCTACTCCTGAGATACATTTACATAGCTCCATGAGAATATCCACTACCTGTTCTTTCACTTGTTCCCCAATAATAAGAGTTTTTTCAAGGGCCCAATCAACCTGGTCAAGTGCAGAAAAAAAATCCCCACTGTCTGAATACATTCCAGAAATACAATTTTGCTTTAGTAGGCAAAGAACAAAAAAACGGGCCCCAAAGATAAGGCATGCAATGCATGGAATGAGAGTTATGACACAAGCGGGCATCTTTCCTCCTGTTCGATGCTATAGTCAACACACAGAACTGCTTCACTGACAGGGGATGGAAGCAGCAGTGGAGGAAGGCTGCTGTTATGGCTAGACAAAAGAGAGCTGCATTATCCAGCCAATAACACATACCAGCATCTCTAGGGATCTGATTTCTTTTGATTCAAGAAAGAAAAGTATGAACTGGTTTTATTAAAAACTAAGGTGCACCTTACCATAAGAGTTTTTCCTACACAGAATGTGTAGCCAGCAATCAGAACATGCAGAGCAGAAACTCTGCATCCGAAGAACTGGGCTATTGCCATGATGCAACAAGTAGGCAAAACTAGTAAGACAACAGATTTTTTTCATCATTGATCACATATTGGAGCTCTCTGGACTGTGCTAGAGAAGCTAGGCAGGTAGCTCAGAGACTGGATAAGCTGAGGACTGTCAAGAAAACGGTTGAGAGCTAACTACTTTCTTCCACTGAAACAGCAGGACATCTGAGGAATCACTCACAGTTCCCAGACAGAGGAATAAGTCAGTCCAGTAAGACCATCCTCTTGTCACAAAAGAAAAAAATCTCTTTCACCTATCATTAAGAAAAACCAACCAACTGAACTCAATTTTGCTAAGGGATGAAAAGCAAAAAAGACTTTCACATACTTTAAGTGAAATGTGAAATAGTGATAATACATTACAGAGTTTTAAGGAGACAAGACAATGTATGAACTTATTCGGCTGGCTAGCTTGATATAAATGCAGAAAAATAATGTTAATTGTGAAATGGGATTTAATAAAACAAGAGCCAAGAATGCAATTCATATCAATATTGTAAGAAATAAACCATAGATACCTAATGATTTGTTGTCACCAAAAGTTTAAAAACTTGCTTAATATTGCCACCTATGCTTGGCACACTTAAGCGTAGAGTAAAACTCTTAGCTTCATGTCAGCCTACATAAAATCATATGTTAAAGATTAAAAGTGACTGAAATGTAATATTAAAAAGCTCTAATTTTTTTTTAGCATTGAGGGTAAGCAGTCTTTTGGAAAAAAACCCTACAGGCCTGCTAAGAGAATTTGTAGATCAACCTGCCCTGATATTAGGACAGACACTTATTTCTGGAAGATCTACTTCGTTCAAATTTAAGTTTCAGAGTTGAATACAAGACAGCAACGAGAATGGCCCCTGATGGCATAGAGTCACATTATATTTAGAGAATGTGTTACTGGCCTTCACAATTCAGACATTTATGGCAAAAGTTGTGTACACAGCAGGAAACCTTGGAGATTACAATGTTAGTAAAAAGCCCTGGAAACAACACAACTAAAATACTTCATAAAGAGCTGTGGATTGTTTTTCGGTTTTCTTTTTTTTCTTTTGTCCTTGGGGGTGGGACACTGATTATTTAATTCTTTATGTTATAGAAAAACTTAAGAAAGAAAATAAATTATGTTTCCAACATGTAAAAGCTGCATCATGAAATAAATCACTTGTGTTGTAGAACTGTCTCAACCCAAAGGAAATAAGTCTAACATACTGTATTTATTATACTGAGGGAAGAAAATACTCATAACTTATTTCTGGGAGAAAAATGAAGCATTTGAGTAACTCTTTGGAGAGACTACAGAATCAGATGAGTCCACTGCCACTACAACATCCGTAATAAACGCAGGTATCTTTCAGGATATGGTTTGGCCTAATTAGGGGCAAAAGAATGACAGTAAGCAAGGAGACCTGCAGCCTTCCATTACCTTCCGAAGTGTGTTGTAAGGTCACGATAGTGCAACGTACACGAAGGTCCAGAATAAGATCCTGGATGATCTGAAGCATGTCATTGGGTATCTCGAGTGCAGTAAGAGACTCAGAACTAAGCCTGGAAAACAAATAAAGTCAGATAGAAGTGTAAATGTGAAGGTTTTTTTAAGCTGATGTAACTGCATTGAATTTTTCAGACATGATCTGCATATATAAATACAACAGCTCCATTCTCCATGTATCTTTGAAAACCAATTATCCCATTCTGAGAAGATTAATTATTTATTTAATTCAGAAGATTGTAAATGCAGATTATTTTTCTCTAAGATGACAATAATGTCATCACAGCAACATGACACCTTTTCTACCGTCTTCTTGCACTTCCCTGCTTGTCTTTTTGCATCCATATACTGTTCTAGGATGCAAGAATAATCCTTTTGGAGCAGAAGCAATTTTTGTTGTTGCTGTTTTTAGGTGAATGCCTAGATCAAATACAAGATCCACAACAGGGTTTCTGAGATATTTTTTACTTGCATGAATACAGTAACAGTGATTAAGCTGCCAGAAATGGTGATGTGGCTGTGCATCAGATTGCTAAGAATATACACATTCAAGGAGCCAAAATACAGCTACTGCACCATGTGCAGAGTGAATTAATTCACTGTTTTGCTTCCAACTCTGACCAGGCACAAATCAGTACTACAGTACTACAGGCGAGGATGGAGACATTAATTTTTGGTTTTTTCCTTTAGAAATAGTAACACAGCAGCTGCTTGCAAGAATTAGCATTTCAGCTTTCAACGAAGAGGCTGCAGTTGTGTTCAGACTCTGCAAGCACACAGAGGGAGGTTCACTGCTTTTATCCAACTCCTGGATATGTAAGCAAGGACAATTCAAAGGCAGTCACTGCCATCTACCCTAATGATAACACGCAGGAAAGCACAGGTAATAGAAAGTGCTAAGGTGGAGGAATAGGAAGGTACAAGCAAACAAGTGGAACATTTCCAATCATCTACCTGTAGACTCCAGTTCCATACCCCTGGTATTGGGCATAAACCACGAAATCCCCACCATTAACCAGACTACTCTCCACCCAGCACAACTACTGAATTGGTAGATTAGAAAAATCTGTACTATCTCAGCCAGCCAGGAAAGAGAATGTAAATACCCTTCTGTGAGAAATTCAAGTCACTTTAGACTGCACAGAAGACCTGTACTTTAGAATTGATTCCATTGAGCACACAGCTGTCACATCCCTAAGATCATCCTTTTTCTCATATAATACACCCTAAAGAATACATGACTTTACACCTTTATAGTAACGCGAAAGTCTTGCAGCAATGCCTCACTTGATTGCATAGTTCTAATTTATTCTCTTGAACATATTCATACTGGGCAATGACAGGATGGGGCACAAGAGAAAGACTGTGCTACCACCTGTGTGATACATACAATTATGTATGTGTGGTATCAGCTGTGTGATACAAACGAGCAGAAAAATTAAGATCACACAGATGTAATGGCAACTCATTATCTAATATTGTGAGCTTTATCACTCTTAAATACAAGCAGAAAGCAGTAAATCATTTGTGAATTGTCAGAAAAGAGTAAAATTCTGTCATGTGCTTCGCAACGACTTCTAGTTACAAACTATGAAAATAAGGCTTAAGCTATTACATAACTTTGCAACAAATAAAGGTCTTAGGCAATGTGTAGACTCTTCTTGGGAACAGCCCACCTTCATTAGTGTGAGTCACAAGAATTTTGTCAGACTGTCAAAGTGTGGGGACTTGAAAATTAATGTACTTGCAGCACTTGCATAAACTTCTGACCTGGTCATCACTGATCAGTACCCTATGTATGTTCCATTCTTCTTGTCCAGATGCCTCTTTTCTTCTCTACTTTTGATCACTTTGCAGTAAAGTCTAGCCCACTTTCCTCATGTGCCACTGCTATGAAAACAAGGTGGGGAAAGGAGTAGGAGGGAGACAGGATTTCCCCAGCTCTAAGTTCAGTTGTTCATTGCAAGGGTAGTGCCCGGAAAACAAAAGGAGATTCTCTGTAAGAGAGTCTTGTCTGTAACCTCAGCCTGGGTCTTATCTCAGAAGGCAGGAGCACAGCTAACCTTTACAGAATCTGTTGGTTATATTTCCAAGCCAGTATTAGAGATGGGCAAGTGCCAAAGTCTAGAATTCTATAATTTGAGTGAAACTCATGGCTTGCTTCTCATAAAAGGGCAACACTGGTGCCCCTTTTTATCTTTTCATCAAGTATCAAATCAGTTCCTTCTTAAATTGAGAGCATTCCACAAAATTCAGCCAGAATAATAAACTTCACATGGAAATATTTTTCTATGTGGTTACAGTACAGAAAATGTAAGTGACAACAGACTGAGAGAAAGTGTTAAACAGACTTGACAACAGGTGCGTATCGCCCCATCCACACCAAAAATATCTATACATGAATATACCCCTTCCTTCTCTTCATCTGTGCTTTGCCTATTACCTGCTTTGAAGACTCTAGATAAAAAATACAGTATCATACCCAGGTACTACTCAAAAGGAGTAGTTACTTTTCAAAAGATAGTGACAATCCCTGTAGTCCCCATAGACAAACGTAAGCAAATTCTTTATATTAGTGAGCCATTTTGCAATTAATGAAATGTGCATTATTAATTTTATAAAAAATATAAGCAGAATGACATTATAAGCAGGAGTATCATCTTCCATTAAACATCTGTAATGGTAACTTATGATCTAAGAATGATACTACAGTGAGAAACATGATATTTTCACCCATTTTGGCAAAGATGGGAAGACATGTAGCAAATGCAGCAAATAATTGCTTTCTACCCTAAAGAACCAAACCCTGTTTCATTCACTGTGTGTCTATGCTGTGCCAGGCAAATGTTTTATTTAAACTTATTTTATAAGATGCTATGGAAAAAAATGAGTATATTATTATGTAATAAGACTATATCATGAGACATCATTAATTACACTTGCACATAGAATCCTAAATGCAACATAAACAATTTTTTTGCAGTCCTGTTTTTGAAAATGTTGACATTCTCAAAACTCAGGGTACTTAATGCAATGAAGAAAACATTTTGTCTTAAAGCACACACATTCCAGGAATAGAATGATTTTATGGGCCCAGAGATCCATTTACCTTACAGTCTGGATAACATGCGTTAGCCACTGGCCAGAAAGTTCAGATTTCATCTCCCAGCCACCATATTGTCTTAATTCTCCTTCTCTGAGGCTGAATGGAAGCAAGGCTCCACGGATAAGTTTTACCAGAGAGTGCATCACCTCCTGAATCATTTTCTGCATCAGAAAAAGGGAAAGAAAAATCAAGGAAAAAGCTCTACCAATATGCTTAAGTAGCCATGTACTTGCTATATATAACAGGTAGCAATGTTAGATTTACAGTTGGCTCCACATGGTAGAGAAGAGAGGATAAAAAGGCATGAGAGTACACAAATGATTTAAGAAATCTTATTTTTCAAGGCAACACTAAAGAAACTTGCCATGAAGGACAAATGAAAGAATTTAAGGTTCTGCCCACTACATGTCCCCCAGCTACTTACCTTGAAATCATTTTGTCTTTGCCTAGCATTTTTCTTCGATCTTTCCATTTGGCCAGATTTTTCAGCAGTCTTGTGAAAATGAGAAAATTGAAAAGTGTAAGTATCTTATAACCACTGTTAAAATAATTCTGAAAAAGGGGGTTTCAAAGTGAAGAAGTGAAAACCGATGAGTTTATGATGTAATTATAAAAACTAACTCAGGGCATTTCACTAAGCAAAGACTATATATAATCTCAATAAACTCTACTTACTGTAGGAAAGTACCCTAATGTTTAGTTCTGAGGAAAAATGTGTGCTTAAGACAAAGTCAGAGACAAGCACAAGAGTAGCTCAAGCAGTAGAAACTTCCTGAAGTCAAAGTTTTCTTGCTGCAGTGTTAGTGAGATCTAAAACATATATAGTCTAATTGTGCATCCAGTTTACATGAAGAAACTATTTTTTCAGCATGGAATCTGACCAGAGAAAGACATCAATGTGAAGTGGGAGACAATTTTTGGAATGAAGGCAATTTGGAAATGGACGATGTGAGGGGGAGGGTTGCGGGATTGTTGTTCGGTTTTAGGAGCAGTATTTTTTTTTCAATGCTTTTTAAATAATTCAACTAATTGTAAAAGAGACTCCGCAAAATAAGCAGCATCTTTATTTTCACTTCTTTGAGAACAGAGAAATGTGAGCACACTTTGCATGAGACAGTTACAGTTGAAGAAAAACATGGTTTGACTAACAGTTTTCCAGTTTGTAGTTCTACCCTTCTGTGGAGACAACTGAGATCTCAGTAGAGTAAATTACATTGAAAAGTTATTTTAAATCCTACGTGAGTGCAGATGTCGAATTTTATACTTAGACAATCTCCTATTTTATGTTTGTACAGCAACATCTACTGGACAAGAAGTGCAATAACATGATAGGAGTGTTCTCAAAGAGTATCAGTTTACTTTCAAATAATTCACTTGAAATGCTGTGTTCTTCAAAATCCTTCTTTAGTTAAAGCCCTTAAGATTTGTAAGATAAATAATTTGAAGTGAGAAAAAATTGGAGAAAAGTCAAACTGCTTAACAGTTTTGGAAAATACATAGCTATAAAACTCTTGTACATTAAAGCTCTGAATTATACTATTTCAGACAAGGAGAACAGCCTTCAAATTATTGCTGCATTTAATTCCCACTTCTCTCTTCTAAGGCATTAAAAATAAAGTAAGTTGTATTCCTTGAAATTTCAAGTAGCAACTTTAAATTCACACTGGTTTACAGCTGGATTAAACAGAGCAATTCATAGATCCCTGATATATTTTTTTTTCTTTTGTGGTTTTGCTGAAGACCAATCTTAAACCTTTCCTGCACAGACAGACCAAAACTATCTTGTGGTAAGATCAACGGTTACTACTCACATTTGTGACTTCACCTAGAGTGATTCAAAGAACTCAACTTTTCAAACTGTTGAAATACCACACATTTTTTAACTGACAATTAAGTGTATAAGGTGTATAGCTAACCTTTCAGAACTAAAAAGAAGCCCCTCCCCACCAAAACCCTACAAACTGAACAAGATAAAATACATATTGAAATGCATATGTGGAGATTTTCTTTCTACATTTTTAAAATGTCTTGAAGACTTGAATAAGCTAACTGAAATAACCCCCTATACCATTTTTCATAGGGTACTTCTTAAAAAAAAGTAGCAATTGCCTTACTTCCTGAATGATGATAAATAGCAAGCACCCATGGTAAAAGAATTTTATTTGTGGACAATTAAAATCTGTACTGTTTTTGACAGAAAAACACAAACTTTCAGTCTTGAATGCACTGTGATGACAGATATTCTTAGGTGTTCTAGAAGTCTTCTAGCTTATTGTCACCCTCCTCCTTATGAGCTCCTCTTGCTCATTCTCAACTGACTGTGACATGCACAACATACAGGAGAAATGGAGGATACCAACCTTCCTATCTCCCCAAGAATCTGTGGGGCTTCTGTAAGGACCAAAGGAGCAGATGAAATCAAATGCATGGGGATTAATCTCCCAGAAGTTCAGAATTAGGCCCAAAAAAAGAAAAGCATATGTACCTTACAGACTAACAACAAAACTACCTCTTTTGTTTTTTAATACATTGAAACAATGTTTTGTTCAGGCAGGACAGAAGATCACTACATTTTCCACTTGCAGTCATTTTCATGAGCAGAATTTCTTAACCTTGTTTACAGTTCAAGTCTCCGTTTCACTAGAAATTGCTTTCTTTTTCATTGTACACAGAAAAAAAAAATCACAGTAACTTAACAGATGAATTTGTAAAGTTTAATTTTCAACAGAAGTGGTGTCAAAAAGAAAGGCTGTCATTTCCCTTATGAAATTAATTATTTTTGTTGAAGTCAACAGTACTAAAGTTTATTCTTGATTTTACTTTCTTCACTGAACATTATGAGTAAATGTCATATCTTTCTTTTGATTTTTGTCATGTAAAATGAGGATCACACAGAGCATCTATTTCACTTACATTATAATACTCTGTACTTTGTGTTCAACATCTAAAGGGCTATAGTACCTATTAGCATCATCATATGAAAACAGTATATTGATTTATAAACAGTGGCAATAAATAGATAAATTCTTTAGTTAGAGAAACGGAAAATTAGACCATAAGCCTCCAAATGTTCTTTTTTGAAGGCTTTTGTTTTTTCTAAAGCTGAGAAGAATAGCAGATAGATGTGCTGACTTCAGAATTTGCAGAACATTTAAATTAATTTATCAAAAATTAATACTGAGAGATATCCTTTCAAAATCTGTTAAGACTGTGCATATAAAACCAGCATGGGTCCTAAATGATTACTTTTGTTTTTCCCCTTCTTCTTGGATTACAAAAGATTGTATTTGCATGATTTGGAACAAACAGGTCATCTGAGCAAGAAGGAGTAGCAGCACAGGTAGTTGCAGCTGACTACCTTCCAGACTAGACTCCCTGTAATGTGTCTGAGAATTCTGCTCCGTGCCTTGGTTATTTTGCAACTTTGGTCTTGAACCTAACCTCACTTCCAAATACTTAAAACTGAAGAAATGAGCACACCTTTTCCAAAGAAAGGAAACAATATTTTTTCTGTATGACTCTGTCTTTTACCTATCTCTACCCTTCCTGCAATGTGCTATTTCTTCAGATCACCAGTGAAGGGCCAGCTATGAGTAAGAGGTGAAAGTACATAGATATTATTGAGTCCAGCAACTGGAACACAGACACACGCAATCCCCACTGTCAGAATTTGAAGTAATTCCACTGTATGCTAATGTTCTCTTAAAAAGAAAAATCTCTTACTAAAATGTTGTTACTTCTACCAGTGAAATATAATACTTCAAATATAATTATTACAGACCTTTGTTACTTATAAGTCATTTATACAGACGAATCCATACCTCACTGAATAAACTTCCATTCACATAAGAAACCCAGAGCTTCCAGAAGTTGGGCAGCTGACTTACAACAAGTTTTGTCAACTTTTCAACAAATACAACTTGCTGAGGAGCTTTGTATCGCCAAGCTAAAAGGGAGAGAGGGGATGGAAAAAGCAACATTAACATTTAAAAAAATAACAATAGGAATGTACTACTAGCTTGCTGCTGCTTTGTATTACACAAGTGACTATAGAGTGTATATAAAACGTTTTGGGTAGAAATAAAAAATTTAAACCCCAGTCCATATACGTGTACATAATTTGTACACACACACACGCTCCTTCTTTTCCTCTCATATTCTTACAAGGTGCCAGCACTACGACAGCATCTACAGAATTGATCCCCTTGCAGGGGTATCTAAGGCAATCCACCTAAAAATCCATCCAGATCGTCTTCTGTCTTCAAATCACTCTAAAAGGTAAGACAACATGAAAGCAATCAAAACATTAGAAAAGTTTCAAATTAAATCTTGGCAACTGATATCTTTTTTCAGTTTCCTCTGCAATGGGCAAAAAGGGGTAAACAGAAAGCTGAACAGAGACAGAAGTACTTATTAACAGAGAAAACAAAGGAAACCTTGTGAAATATTCTTCCATAACCATCTATGTTCTCAGTTGAAACCTTCATGATTACAATGGTTTAACAAAACAGGGTATCAGCACAACAGCAATAAGAGACTTGTATTTCACTTCAAGAACTAGACTTCGCTTTGGAACACCTGGACAAAGAAATCACGTATTTTTTGAAAAAACCTTAAACAAATAGCCAAACCCTCCAAAACAAAAAAACCCCCACTTTAAAATGACATGTTTGTTGGTGTGGTGGTTCTTTATGTATAAACTCAGGTCTTGTACAAATGATAAATTTAAAAATATGGTACTGTCCTATGTAACACTGTGGAAATGCAGAAAAATGTTGCATGAAATAGCACTTTTTGTATCTACTTTGCTACAGAATGTTGCCTACACACAACAGGAATTCACCAGTTAGGCAAAAAAAGCTGCCTAATAGCACATTACATACAAGTAAGCTTCACCAGAACTTCACTGTATTACTGCGTTGGTAGACAACCTTAAATCTTCATGCCTTCAGCAGCATTCATTTGTTGGGGTGTGGATCAAGTACTGATCCATTTCTTTACTGGAGAATTGAACATCAGCGCTACCCATTTTTTCTCATGGTCAAAAAGTATAGGCAGTTTGGATTAGTATTTGAAAACACAATCATAATGGAAGCCCAGAATTTCAAAAGAGGCTCTGACATAACTAAAGTGCAACTTTAGAGAGCGATATATCTGTTTAGGAGGCATGAAAACATCAAAGCTCAACTAGAAAAGCTCCTAGTGTGGACACACATAAGATACTTTCATCAGGTTGGTTTATGACTGTCAGAGAACTGGTCTAGACCTAGTGGCAGAAAAACTCTTATGAACAAGCTGTGACTACATCAGGAAGCTGTTCCATCATGGCTATAGCTCTGTATAACAAACAAACAAATCCTAAGTTCTAACCAAAAAAAATTCAGTTCCTTTGAGAAACCATTTCATCTTTGCCAAAAGCTCTAGCACCAATCCAAGGTCATAACCAGGGATGTTTGTTGGTAACTGGAAACATACTGGCAAGATTTACTTCATTTATGAAATTCTTTTCCCCTTGAGGAAGCATAATTCAGGCTTAGTCCCAAGCCTGCAGACAGCAGATACTTCTTAGAATAAGATAACTGCACATCATATCAAAAGGTTACGGCCATAAATTCAGAATATTTTTATTGTGTTGCTAGAGAAAGCTCTATATTTTATTCCATTGATTCTATTATAATCTCTGCTATACCATTCTAAAGATGAAACTAGAGCTACTGTCTATTGATTACATATTCTCATGAACTATATATGCTCAGGCAAGAGCTGAATATTATTTGAATGCTGCAGTTTTGAATTCATAGTAATTTCTCTAAACAATCTCTTGGACAATCACTGTCAAACATTTTGGAGAAAAAAACCCCAAACACAACGAATCACCAAAAAAACCCAGAGATGCCATTCCTTAAATTTACCAAAACCCAAAAAGATCCACAAGCAAACTGAAAACAGAACATACCATGGCACATTTGGAATGGCAGCTCTTGTGCAGGTATCCTAAGTGGTAGGTTTGCTTTGTCTCTCCACTCAGAGAGTAGCAAGGATGGTAGAGCTATCAGTGGTCATGTGCATCTAAGCACTAAGGAACTCAACTCAGAGGCAACTCATTCTAACTCTAGGAAATTGGGATGGATTATTATAGTGCTCCAATTCTCTAGTTTTCCTTTGGATCTTGGTTTAAATTGGTGCCTACAGAATATGCAAAACTTGCTGAAAATTTACCTTTTTCAGTTTGTAAAAGATAACAGATCCATAACTAAGACTCTAAAAGCAAAATAACTGATTGAAGTGGAATTGCCTGCCATATATACAATTAAGTCCCTGCTCATGCAAAAGAATTCAAACAAGTTAAAAATAAACTGGATTTTGGACGTTGCTTGCTGCATTAAGTGTGGCATTCATATTGTAAGTGGATGGCATTCAAGAACAACCAGCAATTTACTGTTTTACTTTGTAATGATTGTTAATCAATTCCATGCAAGGCTTTGGGCTGAGAAATGACAAGGGCAACAGTAAGACAGTTATTTCAGTAAGAAATTATCTATTCTGTGAAAAACATGTTTTCTGTCTCCTGTGATATCACCATCAAAAGACTCACAAGAAGTAGTTGTTTGGACCAGGGTACTGAGGACACTTAAAACACAGAAGGTCTCAGCTGGTTGTGGAGAGGCAGACTGCTTGAGCTTAGTCAAACATTTTGTTTCCCTTTCTGGGTTTAGAGAATCAGAGATCCAGACACGTGAAGACACAGAAGGTGCAAATGCAAGGAGAACCATCTTAGCAAACACATACAAAAGGTATAATAAGCAAATGGTAGTAGGCAGTAGGTGGCTATGCAGACAAGAAAAAAGATCTGGTTTTATAGAAAAAAAGACTTTAACTACATTCTAAGAAGCAAATTTTGAAATTGAATTTGAATTTTATGAACTGATCTTTGCTTGCACAAAGCATGCAGAACTTCTTTAGTAAGCAACAGCATGAGAAGAAAGAATTTTATTTCATAACAATACAAAACAAACACACGGAGTGTGGGTTTTTGTTTGGGTTTTTTGACTACACCACACACTGGACACTGGGGGCTGCAGCTTTGTGTTTTCAAATGAAACAGATGCCTACCATCATCACGGCCAGACTGAAAGCTGCTGCCCCTTTTCAGTGAAGCAGTTTGACTGAGATGGCCAATTGGCGATGGACGCACATCACTGTCCAGGTCTAGCATGGGGCTGTGGAGCAATGCATTGCCTGGGGAGAGGGGGAAAAAAACCAAAAGTTAGAATAATTTTGCACATCACTTGACATGGAACTGCATGCTGCATGTGGAATTCTAACTTCATTCAGTGATACAAATGTTATCTTACAAAAACATTCTTAATACTGCTTTATTTAGACTGTTTGTTCATCTGCATCAAGGCTATTCAATACCACCACTATGGACTTCTGTAGCAAAGCCAAAACCACAAGCACCACGGGGAAAATGCCATTCTTTGGTCTGTATGTTTCTCTGTTTATAATTAATGCCCTAAAATTAGTTGCTTGAAAGCCATGGATAAATATGTATTTATGCCATTAGTGACATTGCCCATGCTTTTTTTCTGGTGTATGTCCTAAATACACTTTTCAACAGCAAAAGGTTTTTTTGTGTCCAGCTGAAGCAGTTAGGGGCAGAGTGCTCAACTAATACTTAGCTGTTTGACTTCTACAGAGCTCAGGTAGAGAAAATCCATCCATCAGGAATCAGATGGCACCTTTCCTTTGTAAATGTCCTTATTTATACATAACTACAAACCCACAAAATTTTTTTCAGTGTATCAAACAATTATTTTTTAGAGTGCCTGTCCACATGTAGGTCACTATTCACAAGTCTAAGCAAGGGTCTAATCTGATGGAGGTGGATACTTGGAGCCTAACGAGAATTTTGAAAAACAACCATATAGGAGTAAGAGGACTATGATAATTTTTTAATGTACTGTGACACTACCAATACCCTTTTTAAAGTCTAAATTGCTGCTTTATGCATTTCACCTTATAGATACATTTCTGAAAATAGTCATCAAAAATTATTTCAGCATTGCTCAACTGAGCTGCAACAATTAAACTTAAATGAATCACAATTCACAGAATTATAGAACAGCCCAGGCTGGAAAGGATCTCAGAAGACCATCTAGTCCAACCTCT
The DNA here is from genome assembly GCA_013397815.1 of Aleadryas rufinucha. Taxonomy (NCBI): domain Eukaryota; kingdom Metazoa; phylum Chordata; class Aves; order Passeriformes; genus Aleadryas; species Aleadryas rufinucha. The sequence goes on from VZTH01001277.1 coordinate 167,675, forward strand.
TATGGGAAAGGGAGCCAGGGTGATATTACCTAGCACCCTGTCCAGTTCAGTCTTGAAAATCTCTAGTGATGGGAACTTTACAGCATCACTGGGGAGGTTACTTCAGTGACTGGTTCTTCTCAATGCAAAAAAAAAAAAAAATTCTTATATTGAGATGAAACCTCCCCTAGTAATTCATGCTGAATTTTATAGTAAGAATCTCAGCATTTCAGCTTATATTGTTGATCTTTTCCATTGATACCCACATTCACTTAAAGTAACAGGAAGGTCGCACAGGAGGACCACCAGCTGCAACACTGAAATACTCAGATTCAGGAGTAACACAAAGCAAAAATGATTCAAAGTCCATTTATTCTGGTGTCAGATCAGCATGGCAGAAAGATATACCTAATCCTTTTACTTCAACAGCTGGGGCTTAAAGAGCAACATTAAGTATTGTGAAACTTATCACAAACTTCCAATAGGTGACAGTATTGGGTTTTAGTTCATTTTGAAAGAAGTTCTTTCTGCTATAATTTTTTAAAGGCTTTTAAAGAAATTTCCTGTGGCCTTTCACTGCAGCATTATCATTACCAAAATAACTGTCAGTTCTTCCATTCATCTTATTAGTGTTAATAGTGTAAGACACATAAGTAAATAGATCCCATTTGCTACATCATTCGCAATTGTGATTAACAAACTCTATTAACTGACTGGGTGAATTCATCCCTCCTATTTTTAGGCTGTATTAGGATTCTGTTCACTACTTAACTCCTACACCACTTATTATACACATCTCATCTTTCTCACACCTCTAAAACTTAGGAGTTTTCAGCAACATATAATCTGCTGCAATGATTTAAGTGTATTATCCATTGTTACCACAGACAAGATCTACAGTGAATTTGAACAAGTGATTGTAGAAAGACTTTTCCTTTTGAAACAATTAAAAATGCACAATAATGAGAAAGCAAAAAAACTAAAGCTTTGCAGTAATCAGCATCCAGGAGAACAATCCAGTCATCTTACAGAATGAAGTAAAACCAAAACAAATTAATTCCTCTTCAAATTAAAAAAAATCTAATATTCAGTATCTCACAGAAATTCTGCACAGAATAAAAAAAAATAAACTGTAGAAGACCCTGAGAAATTTTAAGTGTCTCACATAGTTCCTGGGATTTCAGGAACATTTGAGTGAAATTCAACACATTTGCATTTTATTTGGAAAAAAAAAGTATGCCAAGAAGGCTAAGTCAAAATTGTCATAGGCACTGCTGTTTAAAACATATTTTATTAAAAAAACACCAGCACGACTGTAGCAATGTTACTTTCACAAAAACTACAACAACAAAAAAAATCCCTCTGATCTCTCTGCATAGAATTTAAATTCTCAGCTTTCAGACAGTGTGTTAATATAAGGAATGTCTTGTAAACAGATGGTCTCTAAAAATGACAGTGCCAATTAAACCTTAGAATTAAGAAAAACAGACACACTTACAAAAACACCTTAATGAGAATTAGTTCAATTAAAACCACTTGCTCAAGGTAGCTGTATTGCTGCTGATGCACTAACCCCATGTAGCCCAAATGGTTTTTATGTTCACCAGTAACAGAAAACATGTAAAGAATACTCTCTTGTTCCACCAGAAAAACCACATCATCAGTTTGCTGGCATACCAGGAAAAGAAAGTTTAACATGAACTAATTTCTTAATTGGTTGTCTAGCATTACAAGCAAGTATAACACAGCAGCAGGGAACTACAACAGCACATATACCCTCAGGACTAATAAACATCTGGACTACATTAGCAAAGATGATCTTGCTTTCACCCTACCAGCAGATAGCGCTTGAAGACTGCACACTAACGCATAAATCTTGTAAAAAAGTGAGAGTTAACTTACAAACATTTTTTTTTCTATCCCAACTTGTTCCCTCCCTGGAGCCAGCAGCTTAAATTTAGCAGCATAATGTAATACAGTGAATTAATAGTAGTATGGACTGCAGACAATAATATTTATAAACCTAAATAAACTAACCAAATAATAATTTACTGCCCACTCAGTATTCTCAGTATTTGATTTGTATACTATTTTTACATTCCTAGATCCTGAATGTAGGACAGCAACAATCTAAAGTTTCAAGAAATTAACCTTTTACTGTGCTAACAGGTTTTAAGAAGTATAAACAGCATGAAAGAAATATTCCTGGTAGATCTTTACTTTTAAAAAATACACTATATCTTTGAAGCTACAAAAGTATTTTTTTCCAAAATACAGCATCTACATGGAGCATATCTGTCAGTGGCTCCAGTGCCAAGTGTATATTTAACCAAGGAAACACAGGAAAAATAAATGTACTACATTCTCTTCTTCTACCCAACATTAATGACAAAAGTATAATTAACACCTTATTACATTTACAACCGTACAATCATGAGAAGACCAAATGCAAAGTTTTAAGGATCTCAATACCGCTTTAACTTTTTTGTTAAAGGATTTTACTGGCTTTCAACTTTTTGTGCACAGATATTTTGAAGGTGCACATTCAGATGCTGTGTGAAATAAAAATATTTCACTGGTTTTGTTCACACCTCTTCTGTTCTAGTGCAGTAAGATCTCACCAAAATAAGAATCTAAAGAACACAGTAAAGGCACAATTCTTTTTGATATTATTTTTCTAATTTGTGCTTCCACTTCCTGTAAATCAAAAGCCACCTCTGCTGAACCCTAACTGCAGGTTTATCATACCATAGAGTACTTCTGTTCCTACAGTGCCTATAGCTCATGTACAAACCTCGACCCCATTTTTGGGATTGTTACCTGCAAGCTCTTGGCATGCAGTGCATTACAACCTCCATTAAAAAGACAACTGACATGAAATCTGCCTAAAATAGATTTTTCCATGATATGCAAATCAATGATTTAAACTTTTAAAAGTTGTGTTACTTTCATATTCCTAAACTATTAGCAAACTGAGTGTAAAAATTGTTCTGCAATATCCATTGCTCCACAACTGCCTGGGTTTTTTCCCCCTCTGAGGTCTGGCAGGTGGAGGTTTCTCGAGGGAGTCACACATCTCTCGCCTCCCTCAATAATCCAGCCTCAGCCACTCTGCAATTCTGCCAGCCCGGTGCATCAATTACATGACTTCCAGTAAAGATTTTTAAAAAAGCTGCTTGTGATCAGGGGATAATACAGTGCCAGTACTTCTGCAGTGAAAAGAAAACTGTTAACAAGTGACCGACCTTACGCTAAGTAACTTTTCAGCAAGATTTTCCACGTTGAGTCAAATGTCAGTCATCACACAGACTTGCTCATATACAACACATACACGTACATGTATATGAGCACATTGTATGCATCATGTATATGAGCAAAGTTAATTGAAAAAAAAAAAAAAGAGACCCTACAAGATGTGCAACCAGGTGAATACAGCTACTGTATTTTCTCATCCACTATGTACCTTACAGTGAATTTTCTCACAGGCTACAATAGCGAGGGAAGGCTGATCTATAGCCTCCTGACTCTCTGAAGGGCGGCAGACTTCCTTACCAGCCTTAAACACCTTTGAACATTTTTTCCTGTGCACAGCGGGCCCTTGTCCTGTGCTACAGCCTGACCACCCACTGTTGCTTGTTGACCAAACACACAGTGCCTGGAGCCTGCACCGACACAACCAGGATAAGATTCCTTTCAAGGACACCACATGGAGAATTTCAATTTGTCTGGGCAAGAAATTAGGCAAGCAGGAGAAATTACTGAAAAATTAACCTGCTCTGCAGATGAGTAACTGCATTTTATTCTTTTTCTTAAGTACTTTTTCTTTCTAACCTTATATTTTACAGTGATCAAGAAGAAAATGGCTTCTTTTTCTAGAAAAGAGATGAGCGTGCAAGATTTAAATTGACAGAAAAAATGTTTTTGGGAGACATTTCAAAATGAATGCTTTTTTAAATCTTAAGGGTAGTCTTCATTATTGTAAATAATGTATTAATAATGAAACTATTTTTCACTTTACTACAAAAAAAGGTAACTGGGCCTATTCTAGTGGTGTTCCAAGTATTTCACAGCCTAAGGATATGCCTTATTGTCAGCCCTTCAGGCCAAAAAATTCTGGAACAGGAGCCAAGCATTCAAGTTCAGCACATAAATAAAAATTACTTCATTTTACTAGCACTAGCTCCAGCGGACATTGAAATCATCAGCACCTTTGGAAAAACTCACTTTAACTCAATTGCCCGAATAAGGATTAAAATACTGGAGCAGACACAAAGGTGAAATTCTGGCCACTGTAGAGTTTCATTCTATCTTCAGTTGTACTAATCTTTCAAATTTTGATTGTAAGCTACCTGTGTTGCTTTTTAATCCCAATAGTTACTCTCTTTGCAGTACTTTAATACTATTTAAATTATTATATAAAATAAGAATGGCCCCTGAACTTCTGAACATGATGGATTCTACTAGAATTTCTAAATTACAGCTAAGTTAAAATATATAGGCAGTGAAAGAGGAAAATGAATCTGCTATCAGTTTTTGTACTGATCAATTTTTATTCTCTGTCGCACTTTTTTTTTTTTTTAAATTAATAACCCATTAAGGGTTTGCTTGACATCTGCTGTCAAAAGGGTATTTCTGCTACGGACAGGGGATGTGGTTGAGACATGAAATGGCTCCCAGCTGCAAGAATTCTTCTTCCAGATGTACAGTAAGCAAAGGCAATGGAAGAGAACCAGCTGCTAGGATAACAAATTGAAAAGGCCCTTTTGACACAAGCCTTGCTGGCCTGTCTGATCTAACAAAGATGGATCATTCATTGCAAGGTGAATAGAATCTCAGTGTGGCACAGAAGAAAGAGCAACATGGTCTAAGCATCCATTTCTCTCTTTCACACTAAGTACAGCTGCTGTACTCTGGCAGAGAAAAACCATGCAGAGTTTTTTACAATATCTGGAGAGCTGTGCGTCATACTCTGTGCTGCAAAAATTATACTTTTTTCCAGCATTAAGAAAAAAAAAAATCACAGTGACTGTACTAGCACGCTCCTGTTTGGAGAGCTGGCTCCACATCGGGAACTTTAATAGGTTGTATATTATATATTTTGCAAGCCAAAGGGCAGCAGGAAGATCACACTATGACCATGTCAGCGTTTTCATTTACAGCTGCAGTTTCTAAACAGGTTAGCTATTAACAGGTAGCTTATTTGCAACAATATTACAGAATATCTCAAAGATTTGCATCACAGATGAGTGATTTAGGTTGCTCAAAGAATCACCATCAAAGGTACAGGCAAAAGTGGTTTTAATAAGGATTTGTAGGAGTGAGCCTTGACAAAGTTTGCAACAACTTGTTAAGAAATTAAGGCTTTCTCAGCCAGTTTGATGATAACCGGATGGGAGTCCCTACCCATTTTAGTTCAAAGGATCATGAAACCTACTAAGCCACTATTAAAGTCTAAGCAAATAACCACTGGCCACACAGAAAACAGTCTTAACCTCCACAGCTTCTATCCCTGATACTTGCATTAAGAATCCCATTGCTTAACTCCTTTTGGCTATCTGCCCAGTGCCTCAGGCAAATTTTAAACGAAACCTCATTTATTTACATTTATTTTCATGTCATTTTATGTCATTATGTTCTCCATATTTCCTGCACTCCAACAAATCTGGGAAGCATAAACCACAGTGAAAAACTATAATTATGCCTTAATAATAGAGGAATTACTAAGTATAGTTACAATTCAAAAATATGTAAAATCTTAACTGAAGGAAACCATTTAGTATCCAGGTACCAGAACTGAAAGTGCCTACATTTCTACAAATCATAAGATCAAAGGTCAAAAGCAGCAATTCAGGTTTCAGCCAATGCAAGGCATAAAGTAACAACACAATTCAGTTTACCATTCAAATATTTCTTACTAGAGATCTAATAAATAGTGTTTTGAGTGAGCATATGCTCTTCCATGGTAACCTTTACATCCATGGCTTGGAAAAATGCTCTTTTTCCATTTTTTTCTGTCTCATGCATCTCCTTCTCTTTAACATACCTAAGTAACAGCAGCAAACTGGCTTTATCTCCTTCAGGCCCTCCAGTGGACAAAACCAGTGCGATATGACCAGACAGACAACACTAATTCATCTATGCTTCAGGAAAACTTCAAAACGATAAAAAAAGTTTCAAAAACAATAAAAGAGCATAGCTGCCTATTCCATGAGTAAGGCAGACAGCATTTTAAGTTCTCTAATTAATGCAATAAAGCCATATATTTATAAGCACTACTACATAAGCAGAGCTAGAGCTCCAGCCAGTTGCACATGGGTCCCACATCTACAGCTGCACCTCTAATGAAACAATCTGAACATCAGAGAAGCATGAGAATGGCTTAACACAAGGACAGGAGCATGGGAACTTTATGATTCAGGTATCCCCTGTACTGCCTCATTATGACTTTGGTTATGCTGTTCGGTCTCTTTGTCCTGGCTATTTATACTTCAGCGCAGGAGAAATTCTGATCTGCTGTCTTACCTGCACTTTCACTCACTCCTTAAAACATGTGGGCTTGGATTCAAACAGTTTCTCATAACATGAACATTACATGCCTGCATTTATTTTGCCTCATAAATGAGGAAGGTCTGCTATAGCAAGAAAGGCTATATAGGCTAAATGCAATGATGGGTGAGTAACCACAGACACATCTTAGCACATAATGAAACATTAATCTACATGATGAAAGATTAATCAGCAAACCAACAGGATTGTTTAGACTGAGGGGAAATGCTACATCCATACACAGTTATTCTTCAAGGGAAATAATACACTCCTTAATGCTGCTGTGAAGTGCTTCATACATAGGAGTTGAGAGAATTCCCCATCCTACTTGTATCCATTGAAATAAATGCAACCAATTAACTAATGATCAGATTACTGCATCTATTATGATTAATGTCTATTAAAATCAAAGGAAAGATTCAATTAAACAATTTGCTGTTGGCAATTGTCAGCTTTTTAAGTCACAATGCCAAATTATTTGGCAAAGCTTAGCACAGCTTGATATATCCTTTCAGTTTTTGGAAATAATAACACAAGTTGGATTAACCAGAAACAGATAGTATTGGAATCACATAGGATTTCTGCTGACCCCTGAAATAAATCCTGAGAAAGAACTCCAAGATCATTACTGTCCTGTAAACTTGCCACAGTTTCTTCTTTCAGGTTGCATCAGAGACAGCACCATGCCATGACACTAAATGATACTTTGCACACCTAGGACATCATTCCACTTGCTGAGTATTTCTTACAAAATGGAGTTCATCTCTGGTAATATACAAGCCCAGAGGTTTTTTAAAAAAAGTTCTTGTGATACTGCTGAAGGATTCACACTTAGATCAAAAATACATACTTAGATATCAACCTAAAACAAGCATGTATTTAAATATATCTCTAATACACAAATTTCTGATAGCACCTTCCAATACCTCAGCATCTCAATTAGCTCACTCTTCTCCTTCAATCTGGAGACCCTTGGAAGTGCAGCTATTAACAAAAGGGCAATCATCAGGTGAGGACCCTAGAGAGGATGTAGAAAACTAGACTTATTTCTTGTCAGTATTGGGGATTTTTCTTGACTGCCATTACTATTGGCCTGGATGAGGTAAGTCACAACCTCTTACAGATGACACAAGATGATGCTATTTCTATATAAGAAAATGAAATTATTTCAGTTGTAATGACTAATGGGTCAGCCTTATAGCTGTGTGGAGACAACTGGAACAATTTTATCCCATATAATATACTGTTGACTTATACTAGCGACTAAATTTGGAGTAAATTCTCCTTACAATTCACCTAGGATTGTGTTTTAGCTTGTTTAGCAAATAATTGCAGTGTTAACCTTCCCTTCCTGAATACATCATGGCCAGCAAATACATTCTTTAAGAATATTTGCAGTTTAATAATCAGCTGCAAAAATCCTGTCCAGAGTGTCTAAAGGTTTAAAAAAACCCAACCTTATGCAGGTAAGAAAAGCAGAGACTTTGTCTAATTCCAAATCCATTTCAAGTACTAAAAGTCATGTGTAATGACTCAGAGCATAGTTCTCCTTTCAAAACTAATAAAATAGCAGCAAAATGCTTTGGCACAAGCTCAGCTGAAACGTGAAGAATTTTGCAGAAATGTAAAAATAGATACAATCTGCTAACAGAGGTTTAAGTTTACTATGCTGAAAAGTTTTGACTCAATCAGTTTGAACCCACAGATTCAGTTGGCAAAAGACCTGAGGTAAGAATAGCCAGAAATAGCTGGTATGCTCAAGGTGGGACTACAACTACTGTCTGCTTGTTCCAGCATTCATAATATGAAGACTGCCATCTGCTAGAAACAATGGAAACCTAGAAAAACTTTAATGCCCTTTTCATTAGAATATCAGTCTTAAGAGCCATCTCTTCCTCCAAATGCTTGATAAACAAACAAAAAAAATCTTTTTTTGAAGCATGTGTTACGTGGAAGACGTAAATGTTTGAAAATTTATTATTATTTTATCTTAAAAAGAGCCTAGGAATTCATGAACATATAAATAACATTTCTAACTTGTTTAAGTTGATTAGATCCCACAGTCTTGCACAACCAAACTGAGAAAAACTCCACACTTTCCCTGTTTGAAAAGCATACACCTATTAAAATAGATTAAAATGCATGCATGTCTCCGATCACAACCAGCATTGTTCTACCAGGCAGTTAAAATCAATCCTTCTGTTTTCCTTTTTCCATCTCCCACCTGTTGTATGTCCAAATTAAAGATCTATGGAAACCCTAAACCACGTTTAGCAACTTTCCTTTGTCCTACTACCTACTAAGTGAGAAATTCAATCAGCTAGGATTGATTCTTGAGTATTTTAAAACCTGTGCAAAAAACTATAATCAATAGAACACCACATAGAAGGCTGGAAGAAAATGACTGGAATTCGATGAGCTGTTAGCAGTTCTTTCACACATACACAAAATACTAACTATCGATATGTGCATTTGCTGGGCATTCAAGTTATTTAAATTCTTCTGCGAGCCAAACAAAGCTGTAACATAACAGCCCCTTTGATATTAAGGCTGAGGTAAGCAGTTTTTTGTTGCAAGAAAAATACCAAACAGGCTGAGATTTTTCAAGACAAATCTAGGAATTTAGACGCATTTTCCACTTATTCACTGGAACCTGCACATCAAAATTATATAGACTACTAAACCAAAAAGTTTCGAGCACTAAGTATCTTCATGTCTCTATTTCTCTTGCTAAAAAGCTGGAAAATGGCCACACAAAATTTTGCAAGTGAGACAAGAAGGAAGCTTAGAATTATTAATCATGGCTGTTTTCACAAGTGAGTTTTGCTCCTGGTAACCGAATGTTGTGAGGCTGGTGGTGACGTCTCATGAGGGGCTTTGACAAGGAAAGAAGATGAGGAGGTTTTGGAAATGTTCTGAATTTTGACCAAGACGCCAGGAAAACAATTTGGCATTCCAGCTGGTTCCACAGCACTACACACCATGTAGTGGAACAAAGATGGTCTGTGCACAATTTTAAGCCAAAACTTACTGACACCGCTGTCACAATTGATGCACCCTGTGAACTCTGTACCTCATGTCATGACCTCTGCAACACAGAGTTAAAGCCTCCTGCAGAAAATTTACAGCACATTTCTGCAGCAGCTCCAACTCAGTAAAACCTTTGTGGTTTCTCAGAATAAAACACCTTATTTGGCTTGGGATATGCATGCACTAACACTAAACATAGGAGTTACCTATAAGCCAAGGGATGCCAGATTCCAATATGCCTATTCATTTCAGAACTGGCAGCAAACTCTGTAAGACTTCTTGAGAAACAAGGCACTGCTTCTGTTTCCTAATTTGAAAATCCAGTTTTCAGATTTTACTACTAGAAATGTCAGGCCAGCTGCCTTCCACCTCCTGGAAGGCTTTTTATATGTAGGCTAATGTGATAGATCATGTTAATTTGTAGCTAAGTTGCTACCACACCTGCAAGCAATACCTATACTTTTCTTTGAGGAGAAACATTGGCAAAGACAGAATACAACTATGTATTCATATTGGTCTCAATAATAATTTTGCCTAAACATCCCCTTTGTCCAGCTCACAGGTCTGTGCAGATTCAGTGTAACCTGTATTTTGAAACTGCACACAAAGAACAAGAAGACTCCATAATACCACTCACTACATATCAAGGAATTAAGCATCATTCCACTGTGCCCCAGTGTCCTGTGTATCCATACACTAACAGAGTATCTTGAGACAAAGAAATCAAACCAGCAGATTCAGAGAGCAGTTCAAACTTGATATGACCTCATAAAAATGTTTCAAGAGGACAGTAAACCATGGATAAATGATTGAAACTTAATGCTTTTCCCATGTAAAAAGCTTAAAAGTTTTAAGTTAAACAAAAAGAAAACTCCAACTGCTGTTTTGTTTTTATAATAAAGAAAAAATATAAGTCAGTATTCAACTTTGTAAAAAGCTATCTAAATTGACGGGGAATAACTAAAATATCCTCTGTACAATAGAACTTGTCAAATAAAAGTCAATGCCAAATTTCTGAATGTCAAATATACATATATATATATATATATATAAAAAGGTAAAATAAAAATGTATCCTTGCCTTTTTGTTCTTTAACATAGCTCTCCTTACAGTTGTGCATGAGCTGCAGAATCCACTGATGTTGAGCACCAATGCACTGCCAAGCTGGGTCTCCAGGCGCATGAAGATCAGAAAGATATCTGTAAAATCCAGTCCAAAAATCACAGCTCTGACTTGACACACTGAAGGCCTCATTAAAACAGACCAAGGATATACTATGAGACACTTTTTCTTTTCTCACATCATTTTAAAAATTCAGGAATAGGTTTTAAGATACCTCCCATGTATCTTTAATATCATATTAATGCATTTCCAGTTGTGCCTCTAGTAAGGTATGCAGGAAACCAAACTCTTTATCTGCAAGGTTGCAATTTAGTGCTTCAGATTTGAGTGGAAACAGTGATGGCATCTCAAGCATATAAAATATGGTATTTTTCTTCCTACTGTACATGTCCTGATTGTATCATCATGTAATCTTAACAAGCAATTACAGAAGGAATTAATTTCTGGCAGCTCATTAATTTTAGCACATGCACGCACAAATATATGTAAACCAAGCTCCTGGGCTGGTTTTTAGTTTGTTTTGGTCTGGTGTTTTTTTGTGCACACAGTGTCTGAAAAAAAAGAGGGGGGCAAGATAACAAAAAGGATTGGGGCGTCAAAGTTGCAGAAGCAAAACACTGTCTTTAGGGAGAGAGGAGTATTAGAAGCCAGCTGTTGTGATTTCAAAGAGAACACAAAAGGAATGTAGTCTCATGTATGGCATTCAAGACTGTGACAACAGCACTTTCAAAAGGGTATTTTCAAAAAGTGGTAGCTGCTCTACTGTTTAAGGCACTCTGTTAAATTCTGCATTAATGAGACTCGGGACAGATTAAAAAATTCAAAATGCTTAAGGTGAACTATACTGATACATTATCTTAAGCAGTGCAGGGAATGTTTAACTCCCTCACAAAAGCTGTTCTACTACAATAATACCTAATGTTAATTAGGACTGTGTTGAATTCTGTCTTCTCCAACAAATGTCTGCAGCACTTGAACAAAAAATAAACTGTCAAAGTAGGATTGGTTGGATGGACAAGAAAATTACACAACTAACCATTATGACAGGGTGACATTTATAAATTATGAGCTCAAGTCTTTCTCAGTGTTATGAGCGACTTTAGTCTTTTGTTAGACACGAAACTAAAAAAAAATTACCACTGGTCTTGAAATACATACATCTACTTGCCTGCTAAGTGCTATGGTAAACTATTTCTGAACAGTATAAAATAATTAACAGTGTAAATACCCTAAAAAAATGAGAGGAAAATATGAATTGAAGCCTAATTATAAACATTAGATATCTGAAGGAGAAAACGACAGTATTTTAGGTCTTGATTAGCCTTCAACTTCAGAGACATACAAAACAAATGTATCAAGGAAAAAAACCCCTCATAAAAATAGCAGAGTTTATGCAAACTATTTTACAATTTGGATTTTGTTAATTTCATTTTTGCTGAAGTCCTCTGAAGAAAATTTACTTCATGCCTTGCCTTCAGAAAATTTACACTAATATAACCATGTATATTTAGAGTAGTGAAACTAATTTAACTATTTTGCAAGCTGGGATTCTGTTGATCCATTAGAACTAAATTATTCCAAATTCATCCACTCTCTTCTCTTCTTCATTATATTTTCTACATGTGGAATACATTTGGTTACATTAACACAGTCTGCTTTAACATAGGCTGGGCTATTTTTAAAGATTCAACAGTTCAAGGTAAGGGGCTAGAAAAAACACCACCTTAAAAACAACCCAAGGTAAGGGGCTAGAAAAAACACCACCTTAAAAACAACCAACCAAAACAACCAACCCCAAAAACTCAACCAAGAAATAATAAAACACATTCAACCAAAAAAAACCACCAAAACCCCCAAACAAAACTCAGCCAGAATCAAGCACATGTACAACTATGAGTCTTTCAAAGAATCCTTGGGAAAGGTCATATGACCTAGCTTAGGTTAAGCAGCTACTGTTTAAAGTTTTCAAGCGTCGCAGAGAAAAGGAATAGCCAGTGCTGCCTTCACAGACACAAAATGCTTAACTATTTATCTTAAAAAACAGTTCCAGTTAATAGGCAATATTTATGTACCATCCAGAAGAATGAGAAGCACTCTACACAAATGCACACAAGTCACTGTACTCATAAACTCACACGATGCAAAGGGACTTAAGACACCAATACCACCCTTGGGCCTGCATGGCTGGGCCTCGTACACACACAGAACACTCAAGATCTCGTGCACGTGTCTGAATTATACAAATGCTTCCCACATAGCACATTTGGTCTGCTTCTTTTAAGATAACTGATAAAAACACTGAGATTGTCAAGACACACTAGGAGCCCTAGTAGCATCCAAACCTCAAAAGCTTTCTAAATAAAGATCAAATGTTCCAGAGCACTCTAAAATTTGGCACCAGGGACTGAAAGGTTAAAGTCTACCTCAACTCATCTCAGTAGCCCTACAGCAGACATCAGCTTTGTGAAAAAGAGCAAATCTATGAATGTTAATGAAAACTGGGGAACTAGTTCATGTTCATGAAATACAAAGGAACTACATTGTTTAGCCTGAGCAGTAAAAGAGCCAATTCCACTTTCAAACAACAGAATAGTCTGGATTAAAACCTCCCTGTTATCTAACTCAGGATGATTCCATTCCAACATCAAGTCAAGCTGAAGTGTAAGACAAGTTAATAAGGAACCTATTTTGAGGTATGCAAACTAGGAGTGATCATTTCAAACATAGCTTGCAATATGTCGATTTAGAGAAAGCAACAGAATCTCAATGTGCCTTAAACATTTAAAAAAAATTAAATTAAAATCTCAGTTATGGTTCATTAAATTGTTCTCATTCAAGAACTGTTTTTCAGTCATTCAATAAACAATCCAGTACCATTCCAATGCCTTTATTTATATAATCATAAAGTCTCAAAATACTCACAGCTTTAAAATCACTATTTAAACCACAGTAAAACTAGCCACTACCCTATTTAGGAAACATTTAAATACACATCTAACACCATATGTCTGATGAAGGCACTAGTCAAATGATTACCTTATATAACGTTTCTGATCATGCAATGTTGACGGAGTTTCAAGCAGCTTATCCAACAAAAGTTCTCGTAAAGCTTCAATTCTGGTTTCAACTTCAGCATAATCTAGGAACAGGGAACAGGAATAAATCCAATGTGTCCTTCAACAGTGTTATGAACTGAAAATTGTGTTATTTTTCTAGGGTATTAGACACTTCTGGAGTTAATGTGGAAATCAATATAAATAACTTTATAAGAAGCCACATCTGAAAATATTATACATGACAGTTTTACAAAACCAGAGAATTAGACTTTCAAGTCTTTCCAACAATACGAGAAAGATACTCAAAGTCACATTTTAATTACTGTAATCTTTTTTTTATGTCCAGTAATACCAAGCCTGAATAAATAAATAAAATTGGCTGTGATTTCACATTTTGTAGTATATACCTCACTAAGAAAACTTGCCAGAAATATTGCCTAGAGTAATTGGGTCCTATAAATCCATAATTTGTATGGATGAAAATCCGTATCAAACCCACATAAAGCTCTTTGGTCTCCTATGTGAATTTTAGCCTTTAAGTTAAAAAAACCCCAAAACCATTAAATAACAGAATCCATATCTTACATTTTTTGAACACTTGAACCTCTGTCTTTCCAAAGAGGGACTTGGCTTTTTCGTAGTCATTAATAACCACATCATAATCGCCCTTAAAAACAAAACCAAGCATTTACATTTGTTAAGAAAAAGACTAATGTCAACAGGCTACTTTCAGCAAATAGAAAATTAATTTTAAAGGATTATACCTTCTGGATATTTCTTTCAATATTTAAGGGAAGATTGAAAAGAAATTTAAAGCGCTGAAGAACATTAAGTGCATTTCTCGTAGAATCAGCTTTGTCCTTGCGACCCAGAACTTCTTGAAACAAGGTATCTGCTGTGTTACTGGCTCCTATTTCAAACAGGGTGACAGTAAGAAAAAGTAGAGTAAGTAATCAGCTGAAATCACAAACAGATTTTCTTTATTTTAATGAGTTATTCAAGGGTTTTTTAGAGCAAATGAGTAATTATTGCTGATTTTCATACTTTTTTGTTCAACTGTGTTAACGTTTTACAACTGCTGAAATTCTATTTCAAAGTGAACCACTTAGCATTTTAATGTGGTAAGACCCCTGCGCGATTAAAAACAATCACTCTTTCCTATTCAAATGCTTAGCTTTGCTGCAGATATTTTATAGTTTGCTTTGGCTCCAGATGTACATTTTACAACCAAATTATGCATCTCAGGATATAGAAAAAGTCATAGAAAGTTTTATTTTTAAAAAAAAGTATAATTTCATTTTGGTAATTAATGTCAGAGCTTCTATTTCATTTTGGTAATTAATGTCAGAGCTTCTAAAGTTATCACTGGGTTTTGCAAACATTTTTTTATGTTTTCAAGTAAAGTCTTAAAAATTATTAACAATATTTTAGTCACTTAAAAGTGCCAAGCGTTAAGACAAAGATAATGTCATGACTAAAAAAGTCTAACTAGCTGGTCACTGTAACAGAATGAATACAAGTTGTCTTCACATTGAATTAAAAGTCTTACTCACTTCACCACATACAAGATGAAGCCTCGGTCAACAATTTCATGTCTTTAAGTCTCTATACTATCTATGAATACTCTTCAATAAATACATTAAATATAGCCCTAAAACTTTTTCTATCCAAACTAAAAAGCATTCTACTTTCTAATAAAGATTGTTTCATAATACAGAATAATAAAATTTCATTTATAGTAGAGAAGACTTACACAGCATGTGAATATTTGCACTTTTCAACTTAAAACTTACTTTTAATTAACCAAAAAAAAAAAAAAGTGGAACTGTTTTAGCCTTTTTGATCATTGCATGTAGAAGTTTCTACATTATCTGGTCTAGTGACTATACTTTAAGCAAAGATGAAAAAAATTACATCAGTCTCGCTGGGTGGCTTGCATGCCATTTTCTCTAGTCAACACTGTGGGTGGCCTGCTCATGTTAAAAGTAGTCTTTGTAAAATAATTGTTATATCTAAATAATGTTTAAACTTTGTTGAAATTTTGAAGCCTTGATGTAAAAAAAAGTTTTGTCAGGACATCTATTTCCACCACATACTATTCAGCATAGAATACTTTAATCCATTAAGGAAAAATGCACAATGAAAACAGCTGGACATTTAAATACAGATCACTGGTAAAGTATGATTTTTCTCAAGGTTATAAAAAACGATTATTTTGTAAATCCTTCTAGTAAGTAACATTTTGTTTGTTTGAATTCATATGTTTCTTGTTCATTCTCTTAATAGCCCAGAAGCAATGTGCTGTACCTGGGAACTGAAGTTATATTCATGAAGTTTGGGGTTTTTTTTTTGATTCAATGCAAACCTTTTTTAAAAGGTAATTGACAACTGCAGGAAGAGCACAGTGACTTCAATCTTCATCTCTTTATGAAGTAATTTGCTGTACAAGTCCGCAATTCAGGTAAATGATTCTACTTTTTTTTTTCCTAAGGAAACTTTTTCTGTTTTATAAGAAATTGAAATACACGAAATTGCTTATTCATGTAGTAATGAAATTCAATACTTCATGCAAAACAGGTCTATCCTTTTAGAATTAAAATATTGTAACATTTCTTCCCTTCTCATCCCTCCAAATCCTTCCTACAATAACAATCTTCATCTCTCAATTACTGATGAAACATCCATGGATAAAGTTTCAGTTCTTATATTGACTAACTACATTTTCAAAATGGATGATTCATCTACAGTGAGTGAATTTTTTTACTTCAAAATAAATCTCTAGTTATCCAACAGTTGTCTGTCATAGAGCCTGACAAAAACACTACATAAAGGAATTTGATTGACCTCCTTTAATATACAATTCTTCATTAAATTCATTGTAAGACACTGTACGTTTTTAATAATATAAATTTAACAGCTTGTTTAGCAATTAAATTTAGCAAAAACTCCAAACATCTATAATTCCAGCTAAACACCAAACTGTTCTTGTACTATCCCATGCCATTTCAATTCAATAATTTGGAACCCTCTTAACATACATTCAGATGCTGTGGAAAACATCCTCATTGTTAAGGGTTTGCAACCAAGCTCACACAACAGCAGTTGTCTCTCAAAACATGCACCTACAGTACATATTATGCAAAATTCAACTAAAGAATTGAAGTAATTTTTGAAAGCAGTCCTTGTTACTCATGGATTATGGAAGCTTTTCAATGGTCAGGCAAGAAACAAAGCTTTGATCCTAAACTACTTTGCATAATATTATTTACTCTTTTTAAATCCTTGTATTCCTACTTCCCTGCCTCCCACCCATCATGACTTGCAAAGTATCGTGAGGAAAAGCAGCCAATTCTTTTCATAGCAGAGCCAAACTTAAAACCACTCTGAAGTGTCTGGCACAAGTTCCTCTACAGATCCAGCCTGAAAAAGACAGTTTGCATTGTCTACATAGAGTTCAGCCACTACTTATCAAATGAAACAGTAATTATATATTATAGGTAAATCTGTCTTATATTAGTGTATATAGGAAAATATCACAGACCTAAACTTTTGCTTTTTAAATTAAAATCTGTCACACAATTTAGTACAAGGGAAAGTGCTCTCCAGGGAATCTGTGCTTGGTGCATGACATGGCATAAATACAGAGCACTGAGGATTGCACTGGAAAATTTCAGCAAATGCTTCTTTTTCTCCTACCCTAGATGTACCAAATATTCTGCACACATAGACACACGCTATAGTCTTTATATAGAGGTGTGAGGTTTTATGTGGTGTTTTTTGGTGATTTTAAAATTTTTTGGCAAATTGTTTTTTTTCATTTCAGGCATCAAGATGAGGGAATAACAAGGTTCAAACTACACCTTTATTGCAAGCATTAATGAATCCCTACTGAAAAGAGCTAGAGCTGTTCACAAAACCCCCTGCTTTCTTTGTGCTCCCCACACAAACACACATACAGTCACTGCTTTCTTCATACAAGACAAGAAAAACAGTGAACTTCCATGTCACTTTCTTGATTTCATAAAACACACTCAGACCTTCCAACACTGAGTCAGCTATCTACATGTCATTCCTGCTTATTGATACAGCACTAAGGGAAACATCCCTTCCTCTGTGAAAAAAATCACAATGAAACAAAGTAAAATTATCTTGGCAGAAGTCCCAGAATTAAAAAAAAAAAAAAAGAAAAAAGAAAAAAAAAAAGAGTAACTTTTTTGATCTGATGAAACACATACCGAACTGCAGCAAATTCAAGCCATCTCTCTCAATGCAACCTCACAGCTAATACAGAGAAAGAGAAAACAAAGGACTGACAGCTTTTCAAGGTTTCTAGAAAGAATGCTCATGCCAAATAGTCTAAATGCCAGCACATTAAGTGAAAAAGATCCTGTCAATAGACCTTGTTATTGCAAAGAGCTTATAATTGGGTTTTTTTCTGCTTTTACTCGAACGTCTTACAATCCTGGTAATTAGCTCAGCTCATCCTTCTACAGTTCGGTCTATCCATACAGCTCCTCTGTTTTCCTTGTCCACTCAACATTGAGATGCCACCAAAATTAATCTAAAGTTAATACTTTAGAACATCTTTATTTTGATATTTATTTGCTTTGTTATCACAAACACTGCCAAAAGTCATGGCAAACACTGCTACTCATTTCAAAAGATGCATTATCACCCCCTGGAACCACTATCACCAAACAGGGAAGGGCACAAGAGACTGTACTGCTTTCTACTTTCTACAATATTCCTACAAAAATATTAAAGCCTGTTAGAAAGTCCAAAGTCCATAAATAGTTGCTGCTGGAAGGACAAAACTTACTGTTCAGTACATTCTCCAGTTTTTGCGTCATGGATCCTTCTACTTTTTCCGTTCCATCCGCTTCCAGTTTTTGATGGATTGCTGGAATAAAGTGTCTAGTTAAAATGCAGAACATTTTAATAGGTGGGAACACATTACATCAAAGTGACACTTTTAAACATTTTTAAAATTAAAAATAAAGTGTTATTTCTTTTTAGACACAAAAAAATACAAACATGCTTCATGGCAGCAGAGTCTAGTGGAGGACAGGGCTTAGAGCCAGACATTGCAGAATTTTAACCATTACTTTGACATAGCCTTCCTTTATCTTCTTGAACAAGACAGTGATGCTTAAGAAAAAAAACCCACAAACATGCGGACAGAATAATCTATTAGCTATTATAATCTAAATCAGCCAACTTGTACAGGTATTAATTAAAATTTGTATTTTGAAAAGTACCATTTAAACACATAATACTTCTGCTTTGTAAATCACAGATGTCACCAAAAAGAAATTACCAATAATTAAAGGGTAGAGAGTCACTGGGAATTTGGATGATCCCAAAATTAAGTGCTAGAACATTCCCCCATCACTTCTTTTCATCTATAAAAAGGCACTCCTAAAATACAGTTTAAGAGTTTCTTGGAGCATTAACCAATATCATGATGTTTCTGCGTAATTTTGCTCAAAACAACAGGGAAACAGAAGGGAGGTTGCTTTATTTGTTTTTTTAAGATGCTATTTTTCTCCTCTCCTAAAATGCCAAAACCTCAAATTCCTATTTCTATGTGGCATTACTGACGGATGTGGAAATGCATAGTATCAGCACTAATTTGTTCTTTTACTATAATTTACTCTAATTTCTTTTTGAGAGAGGGGGGGATTTAACAGCACAGCCTGATGACACTACCTTAATCTGAAAATATGAACCGTGAATGTAGCGTAAATAGTCTTTTCTTCTACTTCCCCTCACACAGCCCTCCCTCCCTCTTCTGCTGTTCAGCACAACCAGCATAAACCAGTACCTCTCTTTTTTTTTTAAGCTATTATTCCTGTATATTTGCAGCACATATAAAATATGATTTTCCTTTCAAATTTTTAATCTATTAACATGTGTAAAATCTGCTCTATCAAATAGCCATCAGCTCCTATTGCTTTAGACAAATTTGAAGCTTAAAGAAACCTCCTGCAGTTTTCTGCTGGTTCTCAGTAGGATGGAGTGAAGTTAAGCTACCCTTTCAAAGCACTAGATATCACACTAGTGATATCTAGTGCTTTGAAAAAAGCAAGTAATGATATACTTTAGTTCAAAACACAGATACAGTTCTGAAAACAGCCTCTCAATTGCCGCAGCTTATCTTGCTCTGGTTTGTATGGCAGAGCACCCTGAGCTCCTCAACTGGATTCTTTTAAGGTGAAACAACATTAGAAGAAGCACTCCAAGACTACACCTGATGTGCTGAAAGAGATACCTGGAATTCAATCCACTGGGTGAGACTTGAACTAGGTCTGAAATATCACCATAAACTGCACATACCGGGCACACAGAGATGCCATTGCCAACTGGTTTTCTCTACAGTGCCTCCTTGCCCATGCCATGTAGATGCAAGCTAACAAGTGAACAAGGACAGGAACCACGTTTAGTAAAGGCAGCCCTGTGGCCTCAGTCCTACTGCAAGGAGTGAGTGAAGGTGGCTACTCTGAAATAGGATGGCCCTTTATAGTCTCCAGCCTCTTTCAAAGGAGGAATTTTCATTGGGGGGAGATAGAGGCGACAGGCGAGTAATGCCAGTGTGTAATTAAAAAAAAAAAAAAAAAAAAAGAAAGAAAATTACATTATTCTCAAACATCTAAATTTGACCCTTCAATCCCTTGATCCCATATAAAGAATTGAAGGAAGCTTTGCTTTCTTGAAAATACAAGAGCAACACTATTTTTGTTCTTAAAGTCATCAGAGGAGGGAAAAAAAATCTAATTAGGACACCATATTTCTTATGACAATCAGGCCTTAAATGAAATGAACTTAAACAAACAGATTCTTGCATATTTTAAGGACAGAGGTCTATCTTAAAAGATAGTGTGTTGTTAACTGTTGCACAGATTTTATGTACAATGTGGACAGCACATACCAACAAGAATACCTCTACAATTTTACAGCAAAAACATTAGTGGCTCTAATGACATTATTCCATTTCTATGTATCAGTTTCAGACATAGGCAGCCAATTACTGTAGTGCAATTAATGTTACATACTGAAAAGCAAGTTCAGCACAACAGCAACAACAACATAAACAGACATTTTAAAGCCAAATGTTACAAGTACTATGGGAATCACATCAAATTGTAATGATTTTAATTTGCATATTTTGAAATCATTCCATGAAACATACTTTTGAAAGATACTTTTAAAATAGATATAGATAAAAAACTAAGTTACACACTACCTCAGAGATTTTTAAAATTCAGCATTTTGGAAACATTAATTACATACCATTAATTGCTGATCAATTCAATATCATGTAGCTTCTGAAGGGGGCACACCTAAGCATTTCCAAAAGTGACCTGTAATACCTAAACCTCTATCAAAGCATATATATTAGCAACAGAAGGTAAAAGATGATGAGAAACTCCTTTTTGTACACAAGTTTTGAAAGAGCATTATTTACCATGTTAGAACTTTCAAAAAGTCTTGAAATGTAGCTTCTTATTATGAAGGCAGCTTATTTAGAAATTTTATTGTGATCTTTAACTAGTTGCTGAAAGCTAAAATACATCTTCTCTAAAGTACTTCTCTTTCTCATCTTGTTCAGAAAAGAACATACAACAGCAATATACTATTCCCTCCTCTTCCTTTTAGAAGGCAGAAAATAATTTTTTTTTCACACTGCCAGCTTTTGTGCACAGCAACCTGGAATAAAGTATTCAAGAATCTTAGTTTGAAAGTTTTGATGATGGAAATCCAGGAAGAATGGTACCACTAAATCAATTCATAATGCATATTCAGACAGAGAAAAATATGGCAGTGGGGCAAAAAACCCAAAAAACCCCCAAGGTGTTAAGTTTCAGAAAGGTTGAAAGCACTGCAGAGTACAGATGAAGGCATATTAGGCATATGTAATAACTAGGAGTGTAAACCATAAGGCATTTTTGAACCATTGTCTGAAATAAGGTATTTTAGGACATTCTGTAAAGTCCAAACCTACTTAAATTACTCTGTGTATGGACAATAAATTTGTTTTATGTCCTTCTTCATGTTTAAGCTAGTTTGTGTACTGAAGCTATTTTTACACATAATAATCAGATTTAGCAATAGGTACACTCATTGTGTTCTAAGGCTGAGTTACAAAAGAATAAAAAAGTCTTGAACTTTCATAGCGAAAAATGTTATGAAAAACACCTTCTAATAAAGTCTGAGCTTACTTTGTTTGCATCAAATGATTTTGAAAAAGCTAAGTGCATGTCCCTTCCATGTGGACCAGACAAAAAGTCCTGGAGTTAGAAGTTTAGACAAGCAAAATTACATGGAGTCAAGAAAAGTGTTTGTAGACCTCATCTGTTTGGAAGGAATCTGGAGATACTCAGGTTATTTTTTTCTACTAAAGTACTAAACCCATCTAACAGTGGGACGATACTGTTTGGGACAACCCCTGTTCTCCTGCACCCACGTGCTTCCTTTTGCTGGATCTAGCAATCACACAGCTGCAGAGCAGCTGTAGTGAGATGATTTGGTGGAAAACTAACTCACTAAAGAAGAAATGTTTCTTTACTGATCAGTGAGCTTGTCTAAACCTTGCCCCAGTTGCAGCATGGCAGTATAAGGTAAGAGAAAGGAGCACATGGCCAAGGGAAGGTGGAAAGCCATCCTACTCTTCCCACACTATCCAGTATTTAAGATTACCTTCAAATACAACTTCTTACCCTCAACTCATCACTGGCTGCAATAAGAAGAGTAAGAAGAAAATTTTAGGTCTTTGAAGGCTTGGAGTAAAAGGATGGATGGGATTTTTCTTGAATTGCCAGTTACCCTGGATTTACCTGACACAAACTATGCAAGTTGGAAAAGCAGTTGGAAACCTAGCAGAATCTGTTCCTCGTTTTTAGGAGCTTTACTGTAAGAAGCATACAATAAATAAAAATGAGGAAAGGCTAGGTCTAGACGCTTCAACTAAGGCCAGATAATTAACTGTATTTTGTATCATCTTTGCCAGTGAGTGTTCACATTTCCCAGCTAAGTCAAAATATTTAAAGGCTTGCAAACTTCACAGCTGCAGGCAGATAATGATTAGTAATAGCGAAGAAACTAAGTTCAAAACTCACAACCTCTAGGCTGTGACTAAATACACCAAAACACACGTAAAGTTCAATCTGGCAAATAAGCCATAATACAGGCCTTGCAGTAAAATAAACTGCAATTAATTCATTGCTACTTGTGTTGAAAACAATTTTATTTAACCTAAGAAAGGATATGGGGTTTTCTGTCAGATTTATGGCAACCATAAATCTAGTAAATTAAACCACACTTGCCAGGATCATGCAGCTTTTGATTTGCAAATTTCATACTTGATTTCCACATTAGGTGTTTTTAAAACATATTTTGAGATAGGCACCAAACATGGCATTCTCAAAAGTTCCTCAGCCTAACTCAAAGCAACACAGATGCACATTTTCTACCATTTTCTGACTAAAAGATGGCTAGAAATGCATTGGCATATCTCAAAATCTCATTTGTTTTCAAAGAAATGCGGTTAAAGAAAAAAAGTACCTGAAATAAATCACATCCTTTTAGTCAGATGCAGAAAACTGGAGGGGAAAAAATACAAAAAGGGCAAGGCCGACTCAGCAAAGTATTTCTGAAGATCTCATGTGGTAACTGTAAGAACCGGGCACCAAAGAACAGTAATGGAGGAACGAAGAACCCATGTTAGCACACTGCCAGCATTCATGCCCAATGCATGAAAAAGAAAGATTTTGCTTTCCTTTATTGGAAGATTAATGATTTTTTGTATTTTTAGAAAAATATAAGAAGGTTACTGATGAGGACAGTATTCCTAGGTAAGATAAAAACTGTTTTGAATGGATTCAACAGGACTGCATGGCTGCACATAAAGAGGAAAGCAATAAAGACCACATGTCATGAACAGAGCTCTTAATACATTACTCTATGAAAACCTAAAAAAAAAAAAAAAAGTTGTTTCCTATGGCCATTAGTTAATAGCACTAAGTCTAGCTTGGTCTGGTCATTCCTGTAGTGCCCCTTGAGAACTCTAGGTATTTTTGTATTGGCATAGCAAACTTGGCTTTGTTTTGGTTAACATTATTAATACTAGCAAAAATGAAAAAATACTGATCTAAATGCAATATTGCCTTAAGTTGCCTTTTTGTGTTTTGTTTCTCTAGCATTTACTTCTTCAAGCTTGTTTACCCAACACAGTGGCAAAAATCAAACAAAATGGACAGACTTAACATGATCATTTAATTTAATTAAAGCACAGTGCTAGGAAGGGAGGCTTTATTAATACATAAACTCAGAAAATTTTAATCTAAAAACATTGTGAGACCAGACAACTTGTTCTCACATGGGCTTATATTAAAGGAAGTCTGATATCTCTGGGCAAATGTCTTGGAAATAGACAGGAAAATGTGGCTTATTATTCTGCCTATGCATGCATTAAAAATTCCAGGACTGGACCCAGGCCTTTGCCAGAACACTTCAGAATTAAAGAGTACAGAACATGCTATTCTGTCTTTACTGGTGCTAACTTTCTGCATCTGTGAAAGGTAACAGTAAAAATAAAAGCAGCTTTTAAAAGTTGCATTTAAAAGGTGGTACGGAAATCAAAATGGAATAATGTAGCATGAAATTAAGGAGGTTTTATGGCTTGCAGGATAAGGCTGGGTCAAATTTAATCATAGGTAACTCTTTTGCACACTTGCAATCAATTGCAGAACTTGCAATTGCAAAAATTTATTTCTCTTTCTACATGCTTTACTGTTTTTCAATTTCAAACAAAAAAGTTAACTTACCTGAAAAAAACCCAAGTTCATAAAATATGACAGCTGCACATTAACTATAAGCTGCCAAAACTGCATCCCTTTGGAGAAATTCTGCCGGAAATTAGCTCACATCTCTAAAATAGTAACTGATGAAGAAGCTACATGAGCACTCAGCATAAAAGCAGGTACAGCCTTGGGCAAAGAATTTTCACTATGGCGTGTGACAACTCCTGCTGTTTCACATGTTTTCTGATCAGATTTTCTTTTGCATGAGACAAAAAAATCTCAACTCCCTACACAATGCCATGCTAGAAGCTGCATGAAAGGAAAGTTTGAGCCTTTTCTCAATCATGATAACTTTTGCTTTTATACACTTGCATTAAGATAACAATTGGTTTACTACAAAAATTGACCGTAGGCATTGCATGAAGAGGATGCATTCACCCGAGACTAAACTATCTACTACCACTTATATACTTTATAGCATCCCTTTGTCAGGTCATCTTTCTCTCATAATACAATTCTCATTTCAATCTCCCTCTTGTTATTTAACTCCGCAAAATCAGAACACAAGTTTTCAACAAGCAAACTTAAATTAATTTAGCATGCCTATTTTTAGACTGCCTAATTTAGTACACTATTTTTTCATTGTGCATGCTGAGAAGGCCTATAAATGTAAGGATAAAATATGAAGCAATGATAGTACTTATCCTCATTCAACTTCTCTAAGTGTAGCACAAAGATGATTCAAGTATTCAGACAGGAGCACCCACTTGGAAAGCTAGACAGTGATCAGAGAGCACATCAGCTATTGCTTCATGATGACTACACGAAAGCATAATCTTAATTCTTAACCTGAAATAATCTAACTTGCACCTACTACGGGGCAGACACATGCAGGGGAACTGCTACTCTTAGAAGTCACTGATACGCTCTCAGATATGTGCCCGATACATGCCAGCATCATTCTTTAATTCTTGCCAGTTTGTTTCCATGGCTCTGTTCCTTCTTATCCTCTACAAACTATCATCTTTAAAATCACTAGCTGTAACAGCAGACTGTTCTTACCCTGAAAAGACAATAGTCTATCACTTGAAGAGGGATGAGCAAGATAACACTAACAGACACAACCCTCATAGAGGATTAGACACAGAGCTATTCCAGACACCTGCACAACACTTAGGCAGCAATCATATATTTGAATTTGATTTACCCAAATCCATATGTTTAACAAAAATCCATACTATTTGAAAAAAATATACACTGGTCAAGTTAAGCAAAGGTGTGAATTAGATTTGTTACCAAACAGTGATGTGACAACAGCAAAACCTGGTATACCATCTGAAAACCACGCTACCAAGCAAAACCAGTCATGCACTAGCATTTAATTGGACAAAACAAAGCCATTTCAAAATTAATCATCAGCTTAGTTGGCAAACAGAATCACTAATGAAAAACTGGGTTGGCTCTACACAATCTCTTTAAATTCAAACGTAACAAAACTCCTCAGAAGCTGGAAGAGAAGGGACACATTTACGACAGACAAACAGCAGTTTTCAGCTTCTCAAATTCCCAGTCTGACTCAGAATTGAATATAGCTCAGGTGATATTTTTTGTTTTACTTTCAGAGAAAATGAATTTAATAGACAGTACAGACTGTAATAATGGCAGCAGCAGAGATTTATTCAGCCTGAATCCAATCCTGGATCACTAACATGCTCATTCTAGAATGAGCCTTAGGGGATGAACTGTAAATTTAGTCTATAGGAAGCAAAAAAACCAAAACCAAATCAAAAAAACAGGCATTGACCAGATTAGGATCATTTCAGCCAGGTAATTTCAGCCATGCTACCCTAGTTTATGTATTAGAGAAAGGTAGTAGACAAAAGGCCAACTATAGTTCAAGGTCCCTATCATGCAGGTATTCCTAAAGGCCATACATCTGAATAGGAGTGGGAAAGCGAAAAAAGGAACAGTGCTGTAAAAGCCAGCAGTGCTTCTTTTGTACAGACTTCTTCCTGAAAATCACATAGAATGTGTTTTAGTTGTAATTGCAAAAAAACCTGTTGTCATGGCAAACTAGAGAGCCAAATCTAAACCTCAAATTTCTTCATGATATCTGTGTTTTAAAGACATCACAGCATCTTCTTTACCTGCCAATAGAGATGTCATACTTACATGTTTTTGTATAAGTGAGTGACTGAAGTAGTCATTTCCCTATTTTTTTCCTTTCATTTAAATAAGAAGGAACTGCAGTCTTAGGTTCATTGCAAAAAGCATTTCAGAAAAAAATACATTGAAAGAAAATTAATTCGCTAACTTTCCAATGACTTCTGTGTGGGACCTGATTTGCTCATGATGATAAAATACGTCTTAACTACAGACGTATAAACAGCCACCCTTTTAGGAATGCTACTTTCTAGGTTGCAATTAGAATTACAGGAAATGAACCAGCTGAACTCTCCGATGCTGACAAGTGGGTCAAGTTGAGATAAACCCTGCTCCCCTCAGCTCAGTTTACAGCTCCCTTCAGCTGACGAAACAAACTTCCTGTTGAACATCTCCTCCACAGAGTCACTGTCAAACTGTCAGCCAAGCTAACAGGCAGACAGATATGGGGATCTGATAAGGCTGTTCTATTTTCCCAGAAATTAAACCAAACAAGGATGGGTTCTGGGCTATTTGAGCTCTTATTTTCTTAGTAAACAGCCTCTAAATCACAAAATACAATAAACATCTTAGGACTGCTTTTTATGCTTTCCACTGCTTATTTATGAAAATATTAATACTTACTTAAATGTGTAATAGAGTCTGACAGTATGCTTAAGATCAGACTGAACTTACTGGTCTCAACTAATAAAAAAAGCTGCACAATAATCAGTAATTCAGGGTTTCCTTAATCAAGGTAACATATTTGAAACAAACATTGTTCAATGTATATGAGCTAAAAAAAGGATGGATAAAAGCTGTAGAGGAGTATGAAGTAATGGGAAAAGTAAGTGTTATACCTCGTAATGTGATCCTCCTACAAAAAGTTATCCTATACTAATTTAGGGAGACTTAAGAGAAATAACTGCTCACAAGTAGCTCCATTCTGTAACTACAATGCAACAGACCTGCAGTTTATGAAGCATAACCACTGGGGTTAGAAGATATGTTCTAAGACATCTGAAGGGGAAAATTGAGAGTCTAAATTTTTGCCCTCAAATAAACCATGTTTTCAGAAAATAAATTAGATTTTATAAATCTTCCCAAAGGAATAGAGTTTAAAAAAAATCTAAACCAAAATGAACTAACTCAGAAAATTTAAATCACATTGGACGATAAAATGTATTCAGGAAGGCTTTTCCCTTGAGTCACTTTTCATCTGTGACAGTTGTATGCTCAGCATCAAATAATAAAAGTTTGTAGAAGAACAGCTATGTCCCTAAGAGTTTGTGCTTAAACAACTGTTCAGCTTTCAAATATTAACTATTCCTCACATAGCTTTGTTGAAATGCATACAAATACTAGTTGCACTTTTTTAAAGGAGAAAATAAGACATGAAAATCCACCCTCACATGTGTAAGGGCAGAAAAGTGCCATCATATCATATTGCACAATCACTGTCCAGCCAGATGATATTTTAAATTTAATGTTCTTCTGTTAAAAAGCTTGAATTTCATAACTGCATGCTGAAGAATTAATGGGGGTTTGTTTGCTAGGGGTTTTTGTTTGGTGGCTTGTTGTTGTTGGTTTTTTAAAACCTCCATCTGGGCTGTAAAACCTCCATCTAGGACAATGCTAATAATGCTTACTTTTAATTCTCAGCATCTTTCATTTGAGAAAACTCTAGTAGTTCTGGAAAAAGCTTTAACATCTAGCAGGGGGGCTAGATGATGGCACCAAAGAACTCCTTTTTTCTTCTTACTACTGTAAGCCACATCCAACTTAACAGTTGATTGTACCCATCACAAGTCCAAGTCTTTAAAAAGTTATGCAATTTTTCCAGCTATACTCTCTCAAAAATATCCTGCATAAGGAGGAAGAATGGGCAAATAAGTAGTTCTGCATTCAAAACTGAAATTCATATGCAATAAGAGTGGGTTTATTGACTGAAAAGAAGCAAAAACCCTTTTGCACATGCATTTAATGTGACATTTCAACAGAGAAATATGAATTAAAATGCTACAGAAGGCAGCTGTGACCTGTACTGTGTCCTCATTAAGAATGCGTTCAGAATTTAAAAACTAAATGTTATATTGATGCCGCCCTTGAACTTCCGTGTTACAGTTTTGAATTCATAACATATTGAGGCTTTAAGTCTCTAATTTTCTTTTACAACATCAAAGCCATTCTTCCATTGTACCACTTTAATTCACTGTATAAGAACATAAGCTGAAAGTCTGCTTCCTTTTGAGCACTAAAGGGAGATCACTGAGGGGAAGACAAAAACAAGCCATTTTGGTTACAGACAAGAAGTGACATCAAGAACCACTTGAGTCATCCCAAGTTTAAGTCCGTAATTTAGCTAAAGGACTGCACTGATAAACCCTGATTTTAGGTAAAAATAACACTGATAAAGGTAAAAGATGCAAACCAATATTACAGCTACTATATTTTTTTACAAAAATTGAGACTATAGTAGTTAGTAAAATAAACAAGGTTGCTTTCTCTACCATTATTTTATTAATATTTCTCACATTTCTACTTGTGTGCTGACCTCCTCATTTACCAGAAAATCAAGTCTCCAAAGGCAAAAAGCCTGTACTAAGAGGTGGAACAAGAGAAAATGACTCAGTTATGCTCAGCTATTTTAAAACCTCACAACATTTATGGTTTGACTTATCTTTCTTCAAATCCTACTAAGTATTCGCTGATCCAAAAAATAATCTTACAAGGTAATGCTGTTAGCACTATTTTGTATCCATAGCAGTAACTTCTTGAAAACAGAACTCTCAGTCTTTTAGAGTATTTGATATTCCATATGCAAAGCAGATTTGGTTGTGAAAAACAAGCCACATTTCAATATTTATTTGGGATTATGTTTCAGATTATTTGGGATTTTGAACTATTTAAGAAAAAAATAGGATTTCAATATTTTCAAGATGTGTAAGAATTAAAAGGAAACAGCCTATTATTTTTCCTAGCATTTAATAAAAACTCAGCTTAAAAAGGTTAAAGAATGCCAAATAATGGTTTTTCTTACTGGCTTTTCTTATGAGTACCACCACATTCTCCAGGTTTTCTGCTAAATTCTTTAATACTTTTGTCATTGAACCTAGCTAGGTTTTGGCTAAAGGGGTCAATGACCAGGATGGATAATCAGCCTAGAAGTAAAGGACAAACCTACTGGGGATGGTTTCCTGGGCACTGTTGCTTTCTTATCCAGAGCAGAGCCTCACTAGACAGGGCTACAGCAGCCCACAATGAGATTTGACCTGAGAGACACTTTATGCTCTAAGAGTGTGTCTGTGTGTGTCTATATACAATAAATATATATATAATAATGGCAACTACGATAATCTCACTAGTGTGCTGCATTCTCCCAATGGCAAGCAGAACAGAAAGGCTCTCTGATTTCCCAAAGTACGAGGTATACTGAATATTCATGTAAATAATACCACCTGACTATTGAATAAGGCATAATAAAAATCAAGTTTTTTCTGTTGCTACAGTTTGCAAGTCATTTTAACATTATCTCCAGTTTAACACTTCTCTTTCCTGCATTTGTGGTCTAAGCAATTTAACCAAATGCCTCCAGTTCCTGTGAGATATGTTTTGTGACATCTTTTGCAAATATACCACAACAATCAGCTAGCCAGTTCTAGCTTGTGACCAACATAACACAGATTTTGGGCTCATTATACAGTTTTAGTACAGACTGTGAAGAGAAACAATATTTTTAGTATTAAATTCAACCATACATGCATGTAAGTCTTTTCTTCTATAGAGTACTTAGTAAGTGCAAAGCATCTTTACCTGACAGAGCATCTTGTGCTTCAAAAAAAGTGCTGAGACCTCCTTTCACATAAGCTAGACTCCCTTCATTTTTCTTGTTGGCTTGTTTCTTCAAATTCACAACAGCCATTTTGAGCTGATCAAAACTGAAAACAAACAAGAAAACCTCAGTAACACTCAAAAAATAAGGTCAGCTAATGAATAAACAGAACAAACTACTTGGAAAATAAAGCCAATTACTATCAGAACAACTATTAACAGCCAATTAATTGCTAATGAGTGCGCTTTTCAATGTTGACAGCTTATTCTTAGTCCAAAGATGTTGGTTTAGTTTCTACCCTAAACGGAGGGCTCCAATCACTTGCGAAGGAAGCGATTTCTTTATAATACAAACTAGTCAAGAAGTTTCTTCTAAACATGCATTATTACTCTAATTTAACTGTCTGTACCATATTAAATAGGTGACGGTACAATTCACTACACTTAGTACACAGCAATTAACTACTGAGATGCTAGAAGTCTCTTTAAACATTTGTTTAACTCTGCAGCTTCGCTCACAACCCTTTCTCACTTTTGTTTCTGAATTCATTCAATATTTTTATTTAACTGGTTTGGACATACAGTTCAAAACTGAATATAATATTAGTGCAAAATAAAGAAAAGCTAAACAGATTGCTGCTTTATGGAAGTATGGTTCTATATGCAATCTACTGAAATATTTTTGAAAGACACTTCAGGCAATATTAATTGCCAACCATCATTGTTTGGATGGAAGCTTTCTTTTTATCCTAGATTCTTAGTATTTCTCAGTTTTTGCCAGTTTACATTTATTTCACGTCTTTATTTTTTGCAGGCACCTGTAATTAATTGAGAAGTCTTATGTTGTGAATAAATCTTCATTACTTGTATATAATTTTTTTTGTTGATGATGATCAACATGACCTCAGTAGTTATATTACTGGATTAACTATAAAAACACCACCATGAACAAGCTCAAGAGCTACAAATATAGCACATGATTTTCAACCTTTAAGTCTTTTCTCCTACCTGCAGACTAAAGCCATCTCCTTAATATAAAAAAATGAAACAAAAAACTGCACTACACCTCTGTGAGGAGAGGGATCAATGAAGTAGGAAACTAAGACATAAGACAATTCCATCAGCATTCTGCCCATTTTAACAAGAGCTGGTAGAAAAAAATCACATTAAGAGAACAAACCAAAGTTTAGCCCAGGGAGTGAGAAGGCTACCACCACCTGCTGGGAGACAAAGAACACTGGTGCACTTATAAGCACTTCTCTTTTTATACTGATGATGACACAACATTTTTCTTAATTTTCTGTTTCCATCTGCTGGACAGAAATCACATTGCTCATCACCTGGATTGGTCCACTTGGGCATATGAGAAGTACTCACCACTAGCATTTTCAAAGTAATAA
The DNA here is from genome assembly GCA_013397815.1 of Aleadryas rufinucha. NCBI lineage: Eukaryota > Metazoa > Chordata > Aves > Passeriformes > Aleadryas > Aleadryas rufinucha. Next base: position 199,580 of record VZTH01001277.1, read on the forward strand.
AAATCTGTACAGTTCTCCTTTTAAGCACTGTTTTATGTTATCTGATGATCTAATAGTATATCAAAATAGTTTATTTATATTTGTCAGGATATTTCCAGGATTAAAAGAATTAGTAAAAAGGATGTTATACTGATTTCTTAAAAAAGAATGTCCTTCAAGGAAAAAACAGACATAAACTAATCAAAATGTCAGTGCACCACACATTTACCATTTCCAATAGCTAAGGTTATGTAGAGGATAAGAACTAAACCATTGCTGTTCTTCTGGAAAAACAGCACAAATTACATGGCACAGATATTTATACAATTCCAGAATATTTTTAAGACAACACCTCTTGAATTGGGAAGAAAAAAAAAACCCAAACAAAACAGTTTTGCTGATTCTTTATTTAAAGAGATACTTATAATTAGATTGAAAACATGACTAGACACCCTACCCTTTGAGCATTTATTCCTGTTGAGTTTTACACTGCTCTTGGACCTTCAACACTAAGATTCAGATTTCATAAACCAGCATAAATGGAGCTAATATGCACAAAACCTTCAGATTTAATTTAAAAGTACAAATTAACACTTTTTATTCCCTTGGATGGAGGAGATCATGACTTGAAACTGTTGACATGAAAAGATGCAAATTGATGGAATTTTTTTCAGCAAGAAGGATGAAGTACTTAAGCTGATACTGGACAAAGTGTTATATATGCTTTTCTTTTCTAAAAGCACCTAACTCATTCAAGCTGTGTAGCCACCAATATTTACATGCTCCTGGGCTTGTGGCTCAGCTCTCACATCTTTTTTATAGCAGGGGCCATAGCTGGGCAGAGCACTTCAACTGCAGCTTTAACAATGCCAAGCAGAAGAATTATCTCCATATCTCACCTAACACATTGCTGCTGATTCACCCCAGAAGATGATTTGCACTAGACAGTCAACTGTTACAAACACTGGATTGTCTTCTGTATGACTGTTTTCCAATCCCAGGTGTGTACTCCTCCTGTTTGCCTTCCCCATACCCCTCTGAGTCTGGAATTCAACGACTTCGCAATTGCTACAGCCATGGCTGCCACTGGTTATCACATCCCTGCCTCACCTGCAAGAATCAGATTTAGAAGAGTAGCACTCCTGAAGGCCCACACTGCAGCTATGTTAGAAGTCATTCCCAGAACTCCTCACAAGCCTCCTGAGATTGCTGCCCCTCCTGTAAACATGAAGGACATTAAAGTCTTGTACAAGAACCAGGGTCTGCTCTCCGGAAACTTCCGCAAGTTGCTTAAGGAAGATTTTGTTCACTTCCTCATGCCACTGCGATGTCACCCGTTCCAGACTCCTGAGCAAGAGCTCAACCATCCTGCTCCATTAGAGGGACCATATATTTATTCCAGCTGTTATTCACATGAAGGTCAAGTCCTTCTCTTCTTCCCTGGGTATCTTATTCAGGTGGCCTCTTGCTATCCATCACAAAATACTAGGTACATGAGCTATCCCACTTTATTCCAGTGGTATATTTGTCTAATCCCACATGGAGCTCTGTCTCTTACTTGTTTCTCAGGCAGCACATTAGTACGTAAAGGCACTTGAGGTTAGACACTTCCAGCTAGCTTTGTAACTACCTACAGCACTCTTAATGCCATCACTGAACCCACAGGGTAGTGCTCTGTCCCTTCATTTAACTGCAGGTTGTTACCACCATCCCCTGATACTCCAAATTTGAAGTTTTTGTCACCAAAGTGCAAACCTGCTGGCAAAGATGCTCCCACATTCCCACACCACTTTTTCAAATGAATTCCATTTCTCACTGGCTGTCTTTGTCCTTTAGTCATGGATCTGGCTACAGAAGTAAAAAGTGCTGCCTTTGAAACCAGGGGTACAGCCATCTGTGAACCTACAGGACGCATCCCTGTTACCTGAAGTTTTCCACTTCATGTGTAAATCAAAGGGAATACCTAGGCTCCCACATTCTCCACTGTTGTCCCCAGTCTGCAATCTGTCTGCAGTCACTCATGATCTGTTCTACATCTCTCTTGGCAGTGTCACTGGTGCCCACATGAACGAGCAATAAAGTGGCAACAGTCCAAGGGCCAAACATCAAGAAAATATTTTAAGAACAGCTACATCAAAAGCTGATAGCTCTTTATCACTTTATTATCCCCTCATTTTTAAAAAAACTTGATGATCCCCAAAGTGATCAGATTCTGACAGACAGAATTAATTTGGAATAACTCCTCTTAGTTACTTGATTCCAAAATATGCAGTCCCTATACGTGTATTAGGTAATAATGTTCTCTTGCTGTTGTTCTGGCTCTTTAATGTACCACCATTTTGAGAGGAAATTAAAGTATTTCCAAGTAGAGTTATGGTTATTTCTGGAGCTCCAAAAACAAAATATCCACCCACTCCCCAAACCAAGAAGCAACTCATACCTGTGTCTAGCAGTAGGAAAGAAAAACAATTTGTAAAGTGGTATTTCCCTTTAAAATACTAATCAGAATATCCACCTAAAAACAACAAAAAAAGCAGATCTTCTCTATTAAAAATGGCTTCCAGTATTATCTGAACACAAGCAGATAAAAGTTTTGGAACTCAGCTATACACGTGAAAATATATTTGTATAATACGTTCATGTTAGTACATACTATGAACTATATTTCTAAATTAGGATCTTAATTGTCAAGATTTTATGGGATTTGCCTCAAAGATCCTACTTACTTGTCCAACTTCTGCTACTATAGCATTTTCCACAAGTGTTAACTACAACTTAATTGATACTAACAGTTTTAGTCATCTGCTCAGTGCTCATAACCTGTGTCTGCTCATGACTTAATACTTGGAGTTTCCACTCAAGGCCATGATAACTTCTTGATTCCTAAAGTTTGAAAAAAGACAGCTTCCATCTGACTTGGGGGGACAGGGATAAACAACCCCCCCCACCCCCATCATAAACTGGGTCTGGTTAAAAACAAGGTCTTTCTCAGAAGCACATTAAGCAAACTGGTTGATTCAAGTTTCAAGCCAAGCAGAAACACCAGAGACAATCGTGACTAGAGTTCTATTACTGTAAATGCAAACCACCACTGACACATCTGCTGTACAATGAAATACCATCAGTGACTTGCATTTAAAACAATTACATATATGATACAACAAACCTTGTTGTCGAATGATTCTCAATCAGGTACCAGGCAGCAGAAAAGTTTTCACTTGTGAAATCAGCGCTCATCCCAGGAAAGAGTGACTCTAAATCTTTTTGAGGAAATCTGCCCCTGAAAAATGAATATTAATTTCTTCAGTGAAACATAGTCTTGTGAACAGTTTACAATTAAGAGTCACAAAAAAACCCAAACTAACAACAAACCTCAAATAATTTCTCTCTAAGATGGAAACTTGTATCTCACCTTGAAATTAAAGCTGCTATTACAGACACACGTAACATGACTGAGAAAGACTGTAATCTAATCTAAGTAGAACTAATTTTACCATTTTGATTTCACCATTACACATAAGACAGAAATATTTCAATTTTATATTTCAATGTACAAAATATTTCGATTTAACTTTGAAATGGCGGGACATCAAAAATTTGACAGCTTGTAAGTGATCTCACACAATTATTGTCTATTGGTTCCTGAGCAGCAGAAGTCACACAGAAACATGAAAGGGAGATACACAAAATACACTTCCATTATATACAAACACTGAAAGAAATACTGAGTTAAAATAATTCTCTTGCAAAACAGAATACACTGGTCTGTCTGTTCACCACACACAAAACAAAGCAAAAACAGGCTTATCTCAAGTGACAGCCAGCAGATTTTGTTAGTTTTTATTCAGTCTTACAAATGTATAAAGAAAGCACGCAAGCCAATTCCTTGTGAAAACAGATTCTCTACAACAGCATTTTTAAAACTACAAGTAGTTTCTAAGATACTCATCCAGAAAATATATTCCATTTACTTTAAGTCTGTGTAATAAAAATATTTAAAGCACTTTTCGATGAAAACATGACAACCTTCATCCCTCAGTCCAGACACACACTCAACACTTGGCCAAATTCATCCCACCATGCACTCAGTACACCACCAGGTGCACTCCCTCCTCTCATCTTTACCACCAGCTGCATCCCATCTTCAGACTAATTGTGGCAAACAAATTCACTTTTGGTCAGCCTTAAATGGCTCAGTCAGTTGGACTAGATGGACTTATGTCCCTTCCAACTAAAATATTGTCACCTATTTCAAAAATTTACTATGTCATTTTTGGATCACAACATCCAACTCAAAAGACAATGAAGTCCCTCTCTGATGCTCACAAGTTAGGTGAGCGTTGCTATACAAAGTATACTGTATGCAAATGAAAATCTGCCATACTTTGCATTTGAGAGCAAACTTGGGTGGGAGTAGCAATCCAGAGTCAGTTATAAGAATTACATTTAACACATATGAAAAGCCATTTAAATGGACATAAAAGCAGTGATTTGTTAGTTTTAGTTTTCTCTGTAATCTAAACATGTTTCAAGATAGCTGTTTTTATTACAAAAAGCAAACAGCAGATTAAGTGAAACAAATCTAAAGGCGGGCACATTAAAAAGTACAATTATATAGAGAGGAGTTGTTTCCTGGAAGTTTCTTTTCATATCCAAATGGCCATTAGCACAAGCAGGTACAAAGGACCTACGTACATAATGACATGGTACAGAAATCTTTCATCAGTAGCACCTGATTACAGCAGGGGCATGAAACAATACTTTCTAAAAACCAGAAAAAAATCAAATGAGATGCAAGGAAAAGTGATGACAGACATGAAAAGTAGAGATACAGGGAAAATAGTGTGAGAAACAAATGTAGCAAGCAAAAATGAGGGTCCCAACATTTGTCTGTGTTCAATGAAAAAGTGATGATGTTAAAATAAAACTTTAGGACATAAGTAGTGAGATTCAGGATTTTCAATGACCTTGAATTTCATGAATGACAGTAAGCAGAAAATGCTGATGGATGTAAAAAGAAGAAGAAAGTTTCAATTTATCCTTTATTTAAAGACAATTTAGGATACCTTATTTTACCCTCAAATTAGTGCCCAGTAGGCAAATGAACTTGAAGGATAGTACTTCACATGTGATACACAGTACAATGGTACAAAAAAGCATTTATATTAGATCCACACATGGTGACATCTTTGTGGACAACTGCATTTTTAATGCTACAAAATAAAACTAAGAAAACAAATTTGAGTTTTCCAGAGAGACTTGGACAATCTGTGCAAGCACAATTTAAGTGAATGCAATCAATACAGAAGCAGAATTTTGGTCATATTTTCTGAATTTCCATGTATGTTCTCCGAAACCAAAAGAAACAGATATAACACAAAAAAGTGCACACACCCAAATATACCATTACCAAATGCTACTCATTACTGCAGGTTTATAAGAGATATGCATGACAGTTTAAGCTTATGCAGGAGCTATACAATTCCTAGGGGAAAAAAAATGAAACTATTTTTTAATATATATATATATATTGAGAAAGACCAAGATAGACATGTAATCAATTACTGCAAATGAATCTTGTCCACAGACAGCAGGACAGAAATGAAGGAATTTTTTTTCAGTTTGATGTTTGACTGCCTTGAAAAGTTATTAGGAGCTTTTTTCCAGCAGATGTATTTGTGTAGAACCATAAATTAACAATGCTTTTATCTGTGCAGACATATTTTAGACATAGTCACAACAGACTAGAAACATGAATGTGAACGTGTGAGGTATGTTAACAATATGTTATACTCTATGGTTTAGTATCCTTATTTTTATCATACATTTTACCAGTAGTTTTTCCACTAATAGATATGCTACAGCTTGCGACATACAGACTTGCTACAGCTGTCTTCAAAACAAAGTGCTCACTAAAATGCTCAAACTGAAAGCAACTGTATTTCTAGAACGTCTGGCCAGATGCATCTAAAAAGAGACTGACTCCACATACACACAAGTTTGTTTCATTAACTTCCATTAGTAAATTAAATAAGTCAGTTTTTGGAAGTTGTTCTCATGAAAACTTGCTTACCGTTTACTTATAAACAAGCCCATATGTGACTTGAGAAAGTATTTCTGGTTTATTCTTCTCAACATTATGGGGTGAAGATGAACTAGTAGCAAAAGCTTAGATCATGATGACATGCAATTAAACTGTAAATCATTTTTCTGTTGATTTGTTTATTATACAAGAATCACTTCATGAAGAATACTTAATCATTATTAAAAAGTAATCACTGTAAAAGAAACTGGGAACCACAAATTGAATCCACAAAACCTCAGAAAAAGAAGAGTGAAGCTTACCACCCTTGACAACCCTAAGTATTACATTACCTTTACAATTTCAGCAAAGGTACACATACTGGATTTGTATAGCAGTACTTTCTGCTAGACACACTATTTTACCTAAAATAGAACTAGATCTGGGTACTAGACCTATAGCTAACATTTTAAAATAGTCTTTTTCATCTTTCAGCAACAATTTTAAATACAAAAGAAACTGAGATTTCACATAGTGGTTATATTAACGAGAAGTATAACAAAAATACATTTGGTTACAAGCCATGATACACTTTCACTTCCCTCAAACACATTTTGAGTGCAGCTAACACAATCACACAACATTTGAGGTAGTGGTCCCTGCTTCCATGTAAAGGCCATGCATATTTGCTTCGGATTCAAAACATATGGAGTACAATCAATTCACTTGTGCCACAAGGGCCCATCAACAGAAGTCCCTCCTTGCCCTACCCCACACTTCAGGTTCTATACAGCCTAATAGCAATAAACCTAATTTAGCAGCACAGGATACATGGGCTCTTACAAATTCTACTACAGAATTTGTGCCCATACAAAGCATTTATATTCTCCGGAGACTAGTTGAAAATATCCATGGGGAAATCACAGCCTCCAAGCAGTCACCAACAAGAGCAACAGGATGCAACAGATACTAATTAACAAAGCCTAACAATGAACACAGCTTAGCAAGTTGTAATCTTTTTGTAAAAATTGTTTTGCTCCCGGATCTTCAGAATCTTATAGTAATAATTTCAGCATATAAGACAATATTTGCAGATTTAAGGTGGGTCCCAAAGCAAGATACAGCCACCAAAAGGTAACTTGAAGCTCAGTTCCACAGCAGTTTACAGGTCAAAAGGACCAACTTTAAATAAACACAGATCCTGAATAGCAACCACCATAAACAAGCTCCAGCTAGAGCTGCCGTACACTCCCCTCTCTGTCTGGTACCAGTCAGACTCCTTGAAGCTGGCTTTGTACCAGCTGTACTGTGTTAATAATGCATGCAAAAAGACCAGCATAAGGGACACTGGTGTAGACTAAACACGACAAATCAGAAGGTGTTAACAAAGGTCTCTCCAACAGCAACAGGACAAGGGTGCACTCTGGCAATTCCTCCCTAGTAGCACTGGGTTCATTAGAAATATGAAAACAAAGTGGCAACTGTATTTTAGAAGTGGCAGAATGTGGTAAGAGAAATCCACTAAGAGATTATAGGCTGGTAGCTGCAGCTGATGCATCAGCCTAACAAGTAGTGTGTGTTACCTTTTTTTTTTAATGTCATAAAGCTAGGACTATACTGCAATTCTCTTCTGTAGCTTTCAGAATTGTTTTGCATGCATCTCTGTGATCACGTTTCCACATACCCATCACATTCAGTGATGAAGTTTACTGCATTTCCATACAAGCCATGTAAAAACAAAACATCTAAGCCTCTAGAAAGTGTTTTCCTATCTCATGGCAGCAAGCTGACACTTACCATTAGGTGGCAGTGTAAGATCATATGTTTCCTTCTCCCAGATGAACTGTTCTGGAAGCTGGCGTGGGAAGAGGGAAGCATCTGTATTGAGTGGGTGGATACTGAAGTATGTGGAATGTACTTAACATGTCAGCCTTTGCTTTCATGTACGAGATGGATCCACCAGAGTGACCTCTGCTACATGCAAAACAACAAACACTATTCAAAAATTTTCTAACCACCACTAGGTCTGACTGATGTCACTGTTTTGCAGAGAATGAATTTTCTTAGTCTGACAGAGTAGTTAGAGGAGCCAGGGAATCCTTGGTCAAACAAGGACTTGTCTTGCAGGAGGGGGAAGTATGTGGTACATCAGAACAAGCAATTCATTCACAAATCTCACATAGATCTAAATTTTCCATCAACATATTTCAACTGGTGTCTACAAGACATAATTTCTCCCAGAACCGTACAAAAATTCTGAATGATCTTGTGTTACCAACCTGCTTTTGTAACAGCTTTAAACTGCTAAAACCAACCCAAGTACTGCCACATGGCTACTAGGGTCAGAATTTTCACACCAAGTTCCACCTTTCTCAGACTGACACAACTACTCTGCACACTATTTTTCTTCCTGCAACCTATTTAAGACTTCTCCTGGAAAAGCTGGCAGCCAAACGCTTGGACAGGTGTATTCTTTGCTGGATTAAAAACTGCATGGCCATGCCTAGAGAGTGGTGGTGTTATCTCTAGCTGTTGGATGGTCACTACTGGGATTCTCCAAGGGTCAGTACTGGGGCCAGTCCTGTTCAATATCTTTATGAATCGAGTGTACTCTAAATAAGTTTGCAGATGACACCAAGCTGGGTAGGAGTATTCATCTGCTGGAAGGTAGGGAGGCTCTGCAGAGGGATCTGGACAGGCTGGATAGATGGGCTGAAGCCAGTTGTATGAGGTTCAACAAGGCTGAATCCTGCTTGTGTCACAACAACCCCAGGCAGCATTACAGGCTGGAGACAGAGTGGCTGGACACCAGCCAGGCAGAAAAGGCCCTGGGGGCGCCACTGACAGCAGCTGAACATGAGCCAGTGTGTGCCCATGTGGGCAATAAGGCCAATGGTTTCCTGGCCTGTATCAGCAATAGGGTGGCCAGCAGGACCAGGGCAGTGATTGTCTCAGCACTGGTGAGGCCACACTTTGAGTGCTGTGTCCAGTTCTGGGCCATTCAATTCAGGAAGAAGACTGAGGTGGTGATACAAGTCCAAAGAAAGGCAGCAGCGAAGGGTCTACAGAGTAAGTTTTGTGAGGAGTGGCTGAGGGAGCTGAGGGTGTTTAGCCTGGAGAAAAGGAGGCTCAGGGGTGATCTTATCGCTCTCGACAGCTGCCTGGAAGGAGGTTGTAGCCAGGTAGGGGATGGCCTCTTCTCCCAAGCAACCAGAGACAGGACAGGAGGACACAGGCTCAAGCTGTGCCAGGTGAGGTTCAGGTTGGACATCAGGAAGAATTTCTTCACTGAAAGGGTTGTCAGGCATTGGAATCGGCCGCTCAGGGAGGAGGTGGAGTCACTGTCCCTGGAAGTGTTCAAGAAATGGCTGTATGGCACTTGGGGATATGGTTCAGTTGACAAGGTGAGGATTGGTCAAAAGTTGGACTTGAAGACTTTGAAAATCTTCAACTGCAACAATTCTGTGATTCTATTCTATGATTCAGTGTTTCTGTAAGGGTTCCTAGCTACATCTGCAAAACACCACAGCCAGGAATACTCCCTGGGGAGGAAGGTGTCATAGACCTGCTTTGCACTGAAAGTCAGCCTAAGGATAGTGATAGGGCACTAAAGCTTTGTATCAGTCTTTACCCCATACTGGAAATTAAAAACTGGAACTCAAAGATTTTAAATTACTATTTTCTGGTGGGAATTGAATACCTCACAGAATACACACGATAGGCACTAAGTTACAGCAATGCCAAAAAACCCTTATCTGATTGGATCAGCTCCGTGTTTCAGAAGATGAATGAACAACTGATAGGAAGGCAGGAGAACAAACGTGTGCAAACACTCTTCTACAAATATATTTATGACTTCAAGGGTCACAACCACTGAAACACAAGAACCAGCAAGTTCAAGTTTCATTACAATATAAGTGACTTTTTTTATTAGCAAATGAGATTCTTAGTTATAGGACACAAGAACTGCAATTAATTATTAGAAAATATGAAGAACTTATCAGCCAGCAATTATGTATACTTACTACTTGCTAAATTTGCAGGCTGAAAGACGATGGCCTGAACATTAGGTATACATGTAACATTTAAAATATCTTGACTATACATGTAACATTTAAAATATCTTGATTATATAAAAGAACAGCCAGGAGGATGACTGTATATACATAGTTGCTTTTTTTGCATCCTTCCAACATTCAAATATGAAAAGACAATTCCAGTGTGCATTTTGAGTATATATATATTACTCCTACCTATACTCCTATCTATAGGCAGTATTCTAATTATTAACAGAACATCAGACCCACTATTATGTATTCTCTTTAATGCACAGTTCAAACCTGCTGTTCACTTAAATCTTGGTCACTCCCAATTAATCTCCAATCTTATGAGCTGAATAACTTTTTTTTTGTCCCTGTGCATGCCTAATAATTTAACAAAATGCTGTACTGAAGCTCTTCTGTTCAGTACTTACAAGGTCTTTTTTCTATTATTTCAAGGTCTCATTTGCAGCACCTTGAAAGCATCCACTTGAATCATTCAAAAGCTACAATTAATTTTTAAACACATTTTAACTGGACAAAGTACCATAAAAAAATCTTTTTAAAAGCCATAAAAGGAACTTTTAAAACCAAGAATAACCCCTATTAAAAAAATAAAAACAACAAAACCCCTCCAAAAAACAACTACCTCATTCCCAAGCTGCAGCTTGTCTTTTCTGTATCATTTGCTAATGCCTGATAACTACTTTTTACAGGGAGGGCTTCTTTCTCTTTCCGTCTGTAGTGTAACCACCTTCCTCTGCCTTCTCTTCAGTGTGGTCCTATACAATTTATTCATATTCCACTTTATCACATCTATTTTTCACTGCTTTTCTCCCTGAGCTTCTCAATTAATGTTTCTTTCGTTTACCACTATTTGCATAACCAGTACAAGGCACTCCTTTCCCTTCTGTGTCAGCCATCATGCTGCAAGGATTGTAAATCCCACCAAGTCAGACCAGTGCCACATGCTTCAGCTTCAAAATTAAAATACATCCCAATTCACACATGTTTAAAGAAAAAGTTCAAAGAAGCCAAATGTATGAAGAGAGATCCAAAATGTCAGAGTCCCATCTCCATATACAACAGTATTATTAAGACCATATTAGGATGTGTTTTATTTTAAAGCATCCTAACAATTTTTATCACTTCTAGTGACAAATTATTCCCGTATCTAGTAATGGTTATTGCTGCTTTCTTGCTTATTCACTCTCTTTCTTAGTTTACAATTGCCTTTCTTCACCACCTTGTACAACTTCTCAATGTGCACCCATCACATACATAAAGTATTTGCAAACATGTGAGTTTAGTTAAACTAAATGGTATTACAGAGTATTTTATGGAAGTAAACATCACATTGCTCCAATTTATCAGGAAAATTATGAAAGATTTTCCATTGAGAAGGCACTCTTTAATTAAACCCAGAATGTTCATCTATAGTCACAATTATTAACACTGTGCACAAGGGCAGACCAGGCTTTTCCTCTTTCCGCTCTCCACAATTTAACCCCTCAATTCCTCCACACAACTACTTGTTATACTGATCAGCGTTCCATCTCTCAAACTGGTGCTTGCCACAATCTTCCTGCTTCACCTGCAATGAACCTGGGAGACCAAGAACAACGAACTAGGCTTGATGTGCTTGCCGAAAGATTTCCTAATTCCCTCCCTCTCCAAAAGGTTATTTCCTAGCTGTATTTACATGTTTCTGATTTACTTATTTTCACACAAAACTTGAGGTTTCAGTAACACATTTTCTAATGCTTTCAGAAGAAACGTTTAAAATATAACATGGTTGGTTTTCTATTTAACAAACATCCAAACAGGTAACTCTAAATTAAGCAAACCCTAAACTAATGCTGCTTAAGTTTATAGATCTTAATCTACCATATTGACAATGTCTTAACTATAAGAAATATTAATTTTGGTTATGAAGTCAAATACTATATTAGACGTTTTGTTGAAATCAGAACAAATTAAAAGTAACCGTGTCATAAACTCTGCATTTAAAGAAAGACATATGGTGAGAAGACTATGGAGTGAGGACTGTACAACAGAACAAATTATCTTGACTTAAATCCCAGATAAAATATTGCAAAAGCTGTTGCAGGGTTCAAGAAATACAGAATTAAAGCAGAGAAAATTAGTTTTAATGTCAGCCAGTCACAACTGCTTCTTACAATGTTTGAGAACACATTACATAAGTTTTGAGATTGTTTCATTGAAAAAAGTAACAAGACAAAATTAACACATCATCATTAACATATCATTTCAAAGGAGACTTGCTACAATAAGATTGATTAAAACTTAGTTTTATGCAATAGAATACATCAAACAGATTAAAGAACCAATTACAAAAAAACCAGAACCCAAACCAAATCTATGGAGAAGGAAATGTGAAAACATTTGTAGGTAAAGTTTTACCAGAGCCCGAATTACTCTTTCATCAGTATTTGTGTCATCACCAATAATAGCTTTATCACCAGTAATTTTTTATAAATAATTGGTAGGAAACAAAGACTGTCATCTGGAATGAGAAGACAGACTTGTCAAGGAAGCAGTAAACAGAGAAATATGGGCAAATGCAAAAAGATACAGTTAGAATAAAGGAATCCTGGCCGTGCCTATAGAACAATGAGCAACCATGCCAACAGCCAAAGCAGCATCTCAAGAGAATCAGCTAACAAAGCACTCACTGCTAGTGGCCTGTGCAGCACAGTGGTAAAAAAGGATTATTAGGTTTTTAATTTACAAAAAGGGGAAGGAGAGTGGAATGACAGAAAGTCTTCCAGTAACACACTGGAATATAGTCCACAGTATGAAGGCCCACATTTTTACGGGATTGAAAAACTGAGGAACATGAAAGAATTATCTGTCATAAGTTATACCAAAGGCTAAAGAAAAATACTTAAAGAGATAAAATCTCCAGCTTATTACAAAAAATTGGGTTAGTACTTTGAAAAGAAAGAAAAATATCTATTCAAGCTAGGAAAGAAATGCACAGCCAGAGGCTGGAAGGTGATGTGGATCCACTAGAAATCCCATAAAGATTTTGGGAAAGTGCAGCTTTCTCATCAGAACAAGGTAACAGTGGACACTGCAGATCTTTTTCCAATGCATTCCCCCTCACAAACAAGGGTATTCAGCAGATGAGACCTTAGTAATAGTTTAATTTTAAATCACCTTTTATTTTGGTAGAGCTGGCATCTTGATTGAGACAAGTATTCCTAATACTATTTCTAAGAGTCGGGTAGGTTTAAAGGGTGTCCCATTTAAAGATCCCTAATTCCATTTATCATTCACTATAAAGTTTCTTTTTCAGAAAAAAAAAGTCATAAATTCCACCATACTTAAGAACTAAAGTAAAGACGACTGTGGGCTGGAAAACAGTATTAGTATTTCAATAAAATAAACTAGCTGACGTGGTATAATAAATCACATTTTACAGTGCAATTTTAGCAACAGATAGCAATCTAACATCCTTAAAAGCCCCGTGAAACTCAAATGCAACAGTAGGTATTCCGTAATTACAATACATAAATCTGAAGCCTTAGGTTATTTACCAATCCTCAAAATCTAAGCATCACTGGGGTTCAACACATGAGGCCTTTACATTACCTACAGTTCTAATTGATGATCCAAAATAGAGGATTATGGAGCAGGATAAAATGTGCACTAACAACTCCAAGTACCAAATAGAATACTAGCAGCTAATAGATGTATGAGTTTTTAAATCCCTCCCTGCCCTGCAAACCATTAAACCTTCCTGGAATTCACAAAGACACATATAGAGAAAACCACTAAAAAAGTGGATTAAAGGCATTTGGTACTCACTTGTCTATCTCAATACCAAGCGGATTAGCCGGACGTAGGGACAAGGGGGGAATCCCTTTGTTCCTGTCAGTGCGCATGTCATAATAGTTCATTTCATCCACCCAGACAGCAGACTGATCCAAGATACCTAGAGAAAACAAAGCACAGATCCTTAAAACAACAAGGGCAGTCCAGCACCATCAAATTCTAACATACTGAATTAATTTGAAAAATCTTGATAAATATAAAATGCATGCCTAGGTAATATATTGAAAGATACATGGCAAAACAACCTGGATGCAATTATGCTAAATTATTTTATTATAGCTGCTGAAAAGGTATTCATGGCTGGGCATCAAACATTACTCTCTTGCAGAGTGCACAGTTTCACATACATTAGGAGCATTTTCCTGACCACAAAGTATTAGTATTTTCATTCCTGCAAGTATTTTGGTATCTGTCCAAACCTTGTTATCTGCTACTTTCAAAAGAGCAATTAATTGAAAGTCTTCTCATTTGCATATTTTAGAGAAGATTCCTTTTCTGTCCCATTTGCTATCCAAAAAGTAACTGAACTTTGGCCACATGCCAAGATAAATGACTTCAAGGACAGAGAACTGACTTTGCTTCCAATGCCTCAGCACAGACAACGCATAAAGGTGAGGCACAACACGTCCTGGAATCTCAGCTGAAAATGGAGCCCGTCATACCCTTGGCCTTGCCCTCCTTTAACATACCCATCAGATACTCAACATCAGAAATTACTCCATCCTCACACTTCCCTTTATTTTCAAATATGAATTCTCCTCTCTCATCACCAAAAGCTTCACTGTATAACACTTGCACTTACACATTTCACCTTTCTATTATTAAGATATTAGTGCAGCTTGAGAGAAATTACATGTTATTTAACTGTCACTGAAGGGCTGAGAATGAAAGCCTAAAACAGTTCTTGTGGGAACTCCTGTGTAACTAACCAACTTCATCAATGAGGGGTTCTGAGAGAAACATTTTCAATCCACAGGGTATTTAGACTGGATTCTAGGTTAAGCAGAGGTCCTAGACTGCTTGGCAAAATAATTTCAATGGTTAAGCATCTCATGAGAAATACTTAAGACTTATTGTTTTGCAGGATGGTTTGAATTACAAATAAGAAATGGCACTGAGGACTCAGCTTTCTTTAAAGGATTAACTGTCAGCTCAGGATTTAGGTGTAAAGCTCATGAGCTGGGTCAGATTTTGTATCTATCTAGTACACTTAAGAGTAATTACTGGATCTGTTATTAAGTTTTTTAAAATTTCAGAAGTTTAGTGCTATTCCTTAAAGAAAAAGAAAGGGCTACTTTTCATTCATCACCAAGGGTTTTATCAAGATATTGAGAAAGGCTTAATTTTACATATACCCGGAGTTTCTCTCTCTCTCTATATAGAGATACTTGCACATTTTATTGATATACTCTGCATTTTCTAAACATTTTCCTGAGGTGGATGCATTTCAGACATACATTTTATAGAAAGAGGCATTCAGTCATACACTTGCTTAGCAAAGAAAATAGATGTGAATTTGAACAAGAAATATACCTATTTTTTCAGGCTTAAGCAGTTTGAAGGAAACAGTTGAAGTTCCTTTGCCACCAGACTTTGTAGTAACAATAATGTCTCCCTTGTCATTTTTAGCCTGTCCAACTCGACACACAATTTTACTGGCAGACATCCATTCTGCAGTGAGGAGACAGTTGTGCCCACAGATTGTTAAACCTGGGAAAATGAAAAAAAAAAAAGAAATATACTACTATGAATAGAAGTATCTTTTGAAATTCTGCAATGCAAATTCATTTATGATACTTCATGTATTTTACATAAATATATAACCCTTCACAAGTCCCCTACAGTCAGTTACAGTCAAGGAGTCACAAATACATTTTTCAGATGTTTCCTAGGTGACTTCAGGTATTTTGTCCCAGCAACAATTCATGAGACACAAGCAGTGCTATTTGAAACTTATTTTAATCTCTTCCACCACTTTTGGGCTAGTGTGACTTTTACTTCATTTAGTACAATAGATTTTCTGTCTGCAAGACACTAGAGAGCTACTGTTCAGTATTGTATTTCTGTGAAACTTCCTTGAAAAGTCGCATGCAGCACATCTTTCACAAGTTCAGTCTATATGACTTGGCACAGAAAAAAAAAAAAGACATTCTGTAAAATATTCACAATGAACAATGTTTCTTCAAGCTTATTTGTTTAGCAGTACTTCTGTGGACACAGAAGGCTGTTTGGGTTGAAGTAGTATTAATTGACAAATATTCCGTCCCAATCCCTTCCATACAAAATCCACAATGCAAGACTGATTCTGATGAATAAACTGCCCTTGTCATATGAAAGAATAATCATGTAATGCTCATCTATTCCCTCTCCTACACTTTCTCACAAGAAGGATGACACACTATGACAGGAAGGTCTTTTCTCATAGGAAGAGACTGACGCATTAAAATACATCAAGCTTTAGGGTTCAAGAACACATCTTACAACTTAAGAGTCAAGGTGCACCTTAATGTAAGGTCCAGGACTTCTTCAGATTTCATATCAAATTAGTCTGATCAAGCCAACCAATCACCAACCAATTGATTGGTTCTGGTCAGGTCAGGATTCTAGATGCTGGAATAGATGGATTGTTTTCTCAGATCTAGAACAATTTCCACATTCCTAGATGGAGTTTTGATGTCCTGAAAAACTAGCAAGATCTTAACTGCTCTAGTATCAATCTGGAGAACAACTTCATTAGGTTCTTCTTAAATAACACCCTCAGCTAGTAACATTTTGCCTTATGTCCAAAAGCACAAGGCTGTTCTAGTGTGTTGGCTGTACTGGAGTATAAATCCGTCAGGCAGAACAGTTCCTCCCCTGTTGGCCTGACTTTTGTTTTTAATTTCTAGAAAGCTCTGACCAATTTAGAAAATACTTAGACAGAAAAGGGTCAGCATATGTGGCTCAGTACCAAAGCTTCACACTTATTTTTTCTCACAATTTAACTCTCTGACATGACACAGCAGACAAATTTGGCAGTTTTCATGGCTGTCAGACACAAAAATGCATTACTCCCTGCCAAAAACGATCTTGAAAATGAAATCCAAAAAATAAAAAAATGGAAAAGCACTGAATCTTATTACAACTGAAATTAATTTTACTTGAGAAAGGACAGAAGATTTGTTTCTTAAATATTCTTTCTGAATTAAAGGCAGGGAGTGGGATGAAATAGGATATACACACAAGAAGACTTAAAATAAAAACAATATTTTGGTTATTTATTCATAAAATTTTAACCAGGTCAGGTTTTAGTTTCAAAAAGGAAAGGAAAAAACCCATACATTATGATACATGTTACATATACGCAACAATATAACCTTATGTTACACTGTCATAATTTTACATCTCTTACAGTTTTATGCTAGCATCTTCTCTAAAGGAAAAAAGATTATGATAGGAACTAAGACTAACTGAAATATTTTGCCCAAATGATTCATAAAGATGTTTTCACCACAGATTTTCTGAATTCATGTTTAAATTAAGCAATACTTTAAAATCCAGAACAAAGCTATAGTAATTTAGTAGGCCAAAAAATTTTGAACAACTGTTTGAAGATCCTTGTATCAATTATTGTCTACTCATTAGGAGTTCCAAAAGCTCTCAAGAGAACATGATCACAAGATCCAATACTTTTGAAATGGCAGGAAACAACCTTTGTATCTTAAAAATGCAAAAGGAAATTAAGTCTCTATCAACATTTTATATACCATATGAAACACAGTAATGGCACAACACCATTTCTAAAACAAATAAAGGCATGTTGGAGGAGAAGCTTTGATAGCACAGTTACCACATTTCTTTCTCCAGAAATAGGAAACTTCCTTTTAAATAAAATTAAATTCGAATCTGTTGCATGGTACAAAGATCTCTGAGAACATCATTCTCAGCTTCTAGTTTTTATGTGCTGTTCTATAAATAGGCGTAAGTAACACTCTTATTGAGACTTTCTGATTTTGGTTAAGCTTATATATGGACAATTTTACAATGTCTAAAAAATACAGCTGCAAATGTCTTAAAAGACAAACTAAACCATGCTACAGGTATCTCCTGGATTTGACATTTTGTACTATGAGCTATAGAGTTACAAATAAAAAGTTTATTTGGTTTCAAAGATACAAAGAGATTACTAGAAAGCTCCTTCTTAAATGAAACCAAAAGAATGTTCTTCTATTAAGTGATACTCTGCTTATATATAGAAAAAAGGTTTCTTGCTTTTCATTTTACACTAATGCATCTCAAACTTTATAAACTTTATAAAGATCTCACTCAAACTCGCTTAACTCTCGTGCTT
Organism: Aleadryas rufinucha; assembly: GCA_013397815.1. Taxonomy (NCBI): domain Eukaryota; kingdom Metazoa; phylum Chordata; class Aves; order Passeriformes; genus Aleadryas; species Aleadryas rufinucha. Next base: position 217,812 of record VZTH01001277.1, read on the forward strand.
ACAAAGCGTCACTTTTTCAAGTATTTCCATTCAAGTCAAAGGGAACATTTACATGCCTAATTTAACCATTAAAAGAAATCTTTACATATCTGGGGCCTTAGTCACTTACTGGAGAAAGGTGACAACTGAGCTAAGGAAAAAAGGCAATGCATTATTTATTTTTACCTCAAAGCATAAAATTATTAGCAGCTGTGTGTTACAAATGTTACTCTGAAAGAAATACAAGAAGAAATATTAGCAGTTGGTCAGCTGTAACACTGAGGTACAGTTTGGGACATGTCTTCCTTCCAAGAACGTAGCACTGATCACTTCTAAGAGGATCATACCAATGAACTAATGAGGCTATTGAAACACACCAGCCACACAAATACACAGAAATATACTCACCCCTAACATCATCAGTTATTTGAGCATTTCTCAATATGGATTCTATAGTGTACAGCAACCTCATCTAGCAGCTCAGGAAAATACTACCTCCCCTTTTGAGAGACAGCAAACTGAAGTGAAGTGGAAAACTAGTAGCTGATGCTTGGCCATAAAGCTCATTGTGGTGGCCATGAATGGAATTTGTGAATCTTGGTTTACAGCTATGAAGCGAAATATTTTTCCTAGCAAAGACAAACAAAATTCCAATGGCCTTCAGAGGAGTCGTGATTCCACAACAAATTAGACAAATTGTCTCTAACATGACTACTGATGTACACATATGCATAACTTAAAAAAGAAATAAGGGAAATTCCAGTAGTTATAGTTAACTTGGATTTCCAGAAGATTTAATGGAGTCCTTCTCGAAAGGCTTAAGAAAATGAAGCAGCTATAGGATATGAACCTCTAATGGATAAATAGCCCAGCAAGATAGAAACAGGGCTACAGTAAATGATGTGTTTGACTGAGGAAAGTTTCCAGGGGGTATATGCCCGGATCACTTGTGTTCAGTACATTTTCACTTGTGTTCAGTACATTTATAAATGACAAGATAAAGAGGTTATAAAACTGGCTGATGATATTCATTTATTCAGAGTGTGAAGACCATAAACAGCAGAAAAATGCAAGCCAGAACTTATTAGACTGAGTGGATGCAATATAATGTAGATGCTATAATACAACAGCTGAAATTCAATGAACAAAGACAAGATGCATGCAGGCAAAACCTTAAATTCACAGATGGCAGGTGCAAACTGACTACTAATCCTCATGCATTTAATCATGGAACTATAGTAGGCAGAACAGCAAAAACATTACTTTGATTCTTAGTAGCAGTTATACAGAAAACAGAACTCTACAGACGAAATACAAAACAAAAGTGAAAGTACAGTGTTATGCCACAGGGCATTCACATTCTGAACACTGCATGCAACCAAGATGTGTCACCCACAACTGGTAGTGAAACTAAAAGAAATTTGCTGAAGAGTAAGAAGAAGGACCAAGGACACATGCAGAAAATTTAAATAAGCTAAGATGTTTCAGCCTGAAAAGGAAGCAACAGCGCAGTAATGGACGAGCTCTGTGACCAGGAAAATCAGTGAAACGGTCTTGTCCCCTCCTTCAACGCAAAAGCTGTGATGATTCAAATGAAATTACCATGTTAAAAATCAAAACAGCAATGAAAAGGGTTCTTCACATATCGTGTAGCTAAATCACTGAACCTGCTTTATCATAACTGCTATAGATACACAAACGGACTTTACACTAGTTCAAGGAATAGCAACCATCAGTGACTTTCTGAATACACTGAAAACACTTCTGACATGAAAATTTCAATGCAGAAATTCTCAGTTCCTGAGAAAGTAACAAAGGAGCATCTCATTATATCTACCCTCTTCTAGTACACTGCACTAAGCATTCACTCTTCGTGTTCATGTGCAGCACCAGATGCTGAGTCAGATTAAGGGTTCATCTAAAAAGGTACAGCCAGTCTGATTAGTTACACACCAGGCAGCACCCCTGAATTTATGGATTCCAGTGCATATTTGTGTAAAGGGCATTCCTCATAGCATCCAACATAGATTCTACCACACAAAAAAATTATCTCTAATCATATCCAAAATGTTAGCTTCTGCATTACCAAAAGGGTGTTTTTTCAACTTACCTATGAGGTCTGTAGGTCCAGTCCCCAAATTTTCTCCTCTAATTGTCACTTTTGTCCATGAGATGCCTTCATTGGGAGAGATACCAGTTACAAGTGGGGGCTGCCGTGCTCGAGACATGATGACTGTTCAGTTACTGCAATCTGAGCTGCTTTTATCTGTGCATCAAGAAATAATTAATTAAAACCCCACTAATTATATAAAAAATTATTAAAACAATTTCAATCTGTTCTTCTAAAATGGTAGGAAAATAGAAACGTAAACATGGAACTTCACTCTGAAAGCCTTTTTTGACACACAGTCATGAAACAATGAAGAATAATTATACCTTCTTTGCACTTTTAAAAAAAATTAAATATAGCTTTCTGAAAGAAAGAGTATATTCAGAAAAATATTAAATCTTCAGAATGCTTAATGAAGCTATATACATAGACTTCAAATCACTAATGTCAGAATTCAAATTAGTCTATTCCAATCTCTATTTGAAAGTTATTCCTGTATTACTTAGAAAGTTCATCAGAACTGTTAATCTAAGATAAGTAATAGACTAAGATTACATATTTGGATAACTTCTCCATCAAAATAAGACTTACTGGCATAGGCAGTCCCATGTGAAGAAGCCCTCAGCACTTATTTGTATAAAGCATTAATGTTAACACACACTGAGAAAACTAAAACATGACTTGCAAACACCACATTAGCAGAGATCATCAACAAAACCAACAATATCCCAACATATCAGTGAAAATGTACACAAAATTATTGAAGAAGCATTTCCAGAAGAGTATTCCTTTGCGCCTGAAACCGAAGCAACTCAGACCAGCTTAATCAGCTCTGTCATTAATAAGCTCTGTAGCTCAAACACAAATAGGGTACCCATATTATGTGGTCTACATTCAGTTTACTATGCAACTGATCACAAAATCCTGTTGTTTATTAGCAGTTTCCCTTGTGCAGCTCTGCAGCTATAAATGGCTATAAGAAGCTGAGTACATATATATATGATGATATATATGATGAGTATAACCTGAAGCATGTCCCACAAACTTCTCTGTATTTACAACACTTACTAAATACCATCACCATTCCAAAACCTCAGTTACACATATGCAACACTTTAGTGTAAACAACGTTGAAAGTTCAGGTTGGTAAAAAATATGTGGAATATAAGCCAAGCTTCATAAGGTTCCTCTTAGCTATTGTTTTTTGAATCAAGATGTATTTTCTACTTTTACTTGCAAATGGTCAAGTCCATGAAACCAAGAAACTCTAAACCATTTCTAACAATAAATTGCAGCAAACAGCAGTTTCCAAGCACCTGCAGTTAAGAAATACTAGAATTAAGACATGCTTGTTTCAGCTGCTTCTGCCTATACAAAATACTTTCATTGTACCAACACATCCCATGCTTCCTACATAGCCTCCCCACATTTTTCAGTGGTAGTAGCTAGATCTGACATGAGACTCAAAGAAGCTCCCACTAACTGGTTTCTTTCTTCACATTCCAAAGTTGGAACACACACTGAAAATTAAGATGGAAATAGAAAAGGCAGGAACTGGGAGGAAGATCTCATGCTAAAAGTGAAAAAATACTGCCCTCAGAACAGGATCTCCTGTCTCTGTCTGTCCATACCACAGGTGCATAGCAGGTCACCTATAATAAAACTTCGCATTTTTTTCTGATCCAACTTCAGAGCCCACAGCCACACCTGAAGTCAGTGTGAAATGCATTCTGAATATAGGGAATACTGCACAATGCTCTGAAATACCGAGGTCCTAAACATCGTCAATTCTATAAACACATCTGATTTTAAATGTTTTTTAGTTTCACATATTTAAAATAGGAATGCTATCACTCATCTCCAAAGCTATTTTTGAAAGCATATTCATTAACACAGAAAAGGCATTTAGATACTTTGAACACAACAGAAGTATTAATATCTTCAGAGAACTTTTCAGACTGAACAGCGTGCAATTTGTAAGAGATGCAAATTCATGTTGAACAAGGAAGAGCATAGTAAGTTGTAGTATGTGAGCTGTGTCCAATGTATCAAGGAAGGCTGGTAAGGGCTCATGATAACGCACACAATGCATACCTAGTTTGGCTTTGTATCTTTACCTGGCAAACCTCATAATATTTCTTGACATTAAGAACTACATAATGTGTTTAATAAAACACTGGTTTCTCTGTTTTTGTGCAAACAATAATCTGATGAAAAAGGAATTAAGTTATATAGTGTTATATGGGTGCTCCTAACAGCCTTGTATGTAAAATACTGGAACCTTTTACAGGAACCCAACATGAGGCTGCAGAAGCAAGTAGTCAACAGATGTAGACTATAACCACGTGGGTAGAACAGCACTGAAGGAAAGAACAGTATCAGCAGATTACAAAGAAGTCAGCTGACAGTCATCTCCAGCTGTAGAAGAGAAGGTTGTGCCCTACTCCTATTTCTTTCAGAGAACTGGCTTCTCCCCCTCCTCACACAGAGACAGCCCCTGCCCTCACTTCAAAACTGAGGCCAGGTCCCCATCTTGCAGACAAACAGTTTCCTGCCCCTATCCTGTCGATTGCCCCTCTGACTTTTTACCCCCAAGTTAAAGCAGGGAGGGAGAAGGATGTTACTATTCCATCCTCCTTTCAAATCCAGACCCCTTGTTAATTCCTCTTCCTTACCCTGCATTCCCTGCTCCAAGCCTTCTTGTCCAGATACCCCATCTGAACAACTACTGATCCACTTCCTTGCCACAGGTGACAATTACAGACCTCATCTTCTGTCAACATCCCTAATCCTGGAGTCATAAGGCTTGCCCAGCTTTCCTCTCATCTGTGCCGCATTCAAAACCACATCACCACACCACTGCCTGACAGAACAGTGGGCAGCACAACAGAAATAAGGTTCTCAGCTCTTGTTGCCAAACCAATAGCGCCTGGAGGAATCAGAACACAAAATTACAAGGGAAGTCTTGTTTATTCTTATACAAGATGCATACACACAGAAGTTTAGACCTTTCAGAATCTGAAGTTTCCTCTGGAGTCCTGGCCATAAATGACGCTAGAGAAGAATCAGGTCTCTAATTTTACCAAGAGGGAGGAGAAAAAACTGCATCTATTCCTCATAATCTTATCTATGTAGTCTTTGGAGTTTTTCTCACTGATCCTCAGCAGAGCTCAAAGATACACAACAGCTGTAAAGGAACAGTGGTGTTATGTCCTCCCATGCACACAACCACCTTCTGCAGGAAGCAACATGTGTCTAGACACCAGTCAGCCAACATGAAACACCTCCTTTACTTTTGAGCAATTTTTTGTAAATATTTATTTGGATTATTAATCAGCAACACTGATGTAAAAAAGCCATCTTCAGGAACATCAGGTAATATGGAGAGGAAAAAACCTTGAGAAACACAAGTAAAATAAAAGCTACTGTGGTAGCCACATTATTTCTGTGGTATTATTTGGTTGATCCCTCTCCCCCCTTCCCCCAAATGTTATAGTTCCCTTGCACTGCAGCTATCGTTGATTTCAAAATACCTAGGCACACAGGTAATTGGCTTGTTTCAATACCAAAACTCAAAAGTAATATTACAACGTATTTTACTGGATTTCTGAAATTGGCACTAGATCCCCCTTCATGATGAGCTAAATAAATGTAATAAAAATGCTGAGCCTCCTGAGATCTAGTATTTCTTCTAAAGTATTTCCATACTTACTGCAGAATTGCTTTAAAATACCTCACCAGAATGAGAATACCACAGTAAAGCTCAACACATTACAAAAGCACTACAGCACTGAGGTGCTATATTGTTATTATTTTTGAACAGCAATTGCATTCATTTATTTCAAAGAGTGGAACTCTTTGTAATATGTCGTTACTATAAATATCAAGCAAATGCTTGGGAGCCTTCAATTCATTTATAATATTTCCTCTCCTTCTTACAACAGATGTCAACAGCTAACATGACTGAGCTGCTTATTGGGAAGCCTAGCCACTACACTGCCATGGCAAGTCTCTAAATTTCTTTAAAAAATATTTAACACAAATAAAACAAAAAATTACTTTTCCATTTCACAGAACAAGACAACCACCTAATTAAGAGCTTTCGTTGCAATTCTGTATGTTTCCCTAAAGATAAAATCTATTCTTTACAAAATATGTATTACATATAAAATAGTATTTTTTAAAAAACAGCCCTCTTCCTGAAAGACTGATTCTCATGCAGACAAAGAGAGATTGCACAAAGACAGTTTTCTATATAAGACCGTTCCTCTGAGGAGCCAGGCCCATTGAAGAGGTTTCAACAAGCTGGTTTTTTTCAAGACTGTTTTTTACAATGGACAATCTTCTACATTAGCAGAGGTCTCTTTCCCTCTTTATTTCTCTCCACCATTTTTTTTAAACTTAATTTCCTCACGGTATCTCCCCAATAATTTACCATGGATATCTGATCAACTGCTTCCACAATCTCATACTATTCTATTATTCTGTCATAATTCTGGTCATAAAAGCACAAGGAGTTAGAAAACCTCTGCAAAGACCACTTTCTACAAAGTTGTCTTGAACAATGCCTTTCATAAACAACATCTATGGCTTTACACCAGCTTCTCAAATAAACTATCCTCTCACAAAGGTTTGGTTAAAAAACCCCAAAACCCAGACAATTCTGAGCATTACAAGCTTGCTAAAGAGAAGACATCTTCCCTCTTTATCCTAAGAAAAGCCACTTTAAAATAAATAATGAAGCAACGAAATATGGTCCAGCATAAGAGAAAGAACAAGTCTATTTGTTTTTGGGTTTTTTTTTAAGATTTGTAAGCCTTCAGTTTAAAGTTGGTTTGAAATCAGAGTTCTTACATAGGTTTCCTCATTCAATTTTCTATGGCAAAGAGAGGAGAAACCCAAAGTAAAATGCCAATAGCTACCATACCTGTTCTGTAAAGCAAAGTACTACTTTCTACATTTTACTACACTCTGGAAGTACCACCAAAATATGAAATACATGAACAATCAAAGTTCAGGATTGAAGGATATTAAACTGGCTGGTAATTTCAAATCCCAAAGGAAAGCTACAAAAACCTGGAAGGCATGGAACTTTGGAAGATGAATAACAATATGCTGCCATCTTACAAATGTCACCAGTGGGAAAAACTAGCAGTTGAAGTGTTTTAAAACAGAGTTTCTGACTTCTAAAACAAAATAGCAAGATTGTTCCAGTGACTGAAAAGTCAGTTAAATTAAAGTTTTCAGTGATGCTTTGTCACAGACACTGAACTTAAAAGATTCTCTTGGAGGAAGGCAGACTCAAGGTCAATGTAAGTGCCATGGTCATCTAGCAAAGGGAATCAAAGCTGTCAAGAAGGGAGGGAAGAAAAACCCAATTTGTCATCATTGAGAAAGTAACAAGCAAGCATTTAAGCCTTCAGGTATCAGACACTTGTTCGTTCTCACTCATACATAGGTGACAGAATACAATTTAAAAAATGTTGAGGCAGGAACAGCAAAGCATTTTGTGCAAATCACAGTATGCCTCAGATGTAGTTTACTTAAAAAAAAAAAAACCCACAAGAAAGCCAACCTGAAAACAATAGGTGAGCTACACTAACATCACAGCATTAAATGATTCCCAAACAAAAAGATTTATGACATGCCTTTTTAAACAAGCAATAAATACTCAGATTCCAGAATGTAGGTGATGGCCTTTTCACCTTAAACTACACAAACTTGTGCTTCTAGTACATAAATCTAATAATTTGTTTTCACTAGAAAACCCAGAGTCCCCTGAGTACAACACACTATGACAGACTAAGTGAAGGGACACAGCAAATGACCCCAAGAACTACAAAGCAAAATGTTTCCTAGATGTTTGCACTCAAAATCATTACAAAATGATGAAAAACACTGTTACAACCTTTTCTGTGCTTTATCTTCCCAACAATATAAATTCAGACAGACAATCTACATAAACCAAGAATTAAAAGCATCCAAAAAGCAGCACTGTGAAAATAACTGACATTTATTAACCCCTCTGGAGATCTTCAGTGCCCTAAAATTTCCACAGCCTTCAACACTGCATTAATAATATAAAGTCCATTCCTGCAAGCCTGCCAGAAAAGACTGGGAAGTGAATAAGCTAAACAATGCTGAAATTCCAAGTGATATTAAGAATCTATGCATGTTTATTTAAATAATAAAAGAAGACTTGTCAATTTAAACAAGAAGCGCTCACGAATCTTACATTTAGGAGGAAAGAAACTCTTCATAACACCACTAAGCTACTTATAATGAAAAGATGAACAAACATAAAAAAGTGGGTAATTTCACCATCACACAGAAAAAACAAAGCCTCATTTGTCTTGCCCTGTCATATCCGGCATGTTGATTCAAGCCAATATTAACACTGACAAACATGTTAACCTACAGGACGATATTGCATGCCAAAAATCAGTTCCATTTGGGAAGATGTGCAAGTTTTGCGATGGAGAGGGCAAACAAAAAAAAAGAAAAGATTTGGAGTATTAAATGACATATGATATCCTGGTGCTTTTCCAAAAGGCTCCTGAATATTCCAATGAGCCACAAAGGGCACAGTAGACATTTTAGTTTTAGGGTGGCCAAGGAATGAGCGCAGCAGTTCTGCTTTCACAACAGCCGTCCTTGCATAGTCCCTTCAGCCTCTCAGAGGTCCCGCTTCCCTTAACCCAGAAAGGTACATCTTCATGGTGATGTATCTTGACAGAGTGAAAGCAAAATAATCACAGCACTCAACGATGCCATTAACATTTCTGAGTCACAAGGGATAAAAAGCTTGGACCCGGGGCAGATGCTGGGAGAGCCCTCGGCAGAGGAGTTCAGCGCCCGCCGCAGCCTGGGCTGCAGCTGCGAGGGATTGACACCGCTGACGGTGGAACCCGGCTCGGGAGAAACTCCGGCCACAGTTCCGGCATCCGAAATAAATTAAAGTAAACAGTGTTGCTCTCTCTCATCCACCCTGTTAGCAGCCTCTCGGTTGAGCGGGAGACCACACACCCAGACCACACAGCACCAGCTGAACTCACTCGCACGCAACATCTAGAAGCTGTCACTCTGCTGAGGTATGAGGAGGAAAGAGGGGGGCCGGAGTGCGAGAGAGAGAGAGTGTGTGTGTGTGTGTGTGTTTAGAAAAGCTGCTTGCTCTCTCCTCCTATCATTACAGCTGGTTATGTTTTGTGCGGTTGGGAAGCAGGGAAAGAAGGGAGGGATAAGAAAAAAGACCTATAAACCTCACTAAGAAAACATACTGGCCTTGGCCTTTTGTAGTAATGATTTGCACTCCTCCTGTACTAGTTTACTAGCTGATGAAGGGCTAACAAAGCATCCATTTAACATCAATTAACCTTCTATCTATCAAATGTCAAAAAAAAAAAAAATCTAGACTAGTATAAATCCATTTCCTTGTACATTTTAAATGACAGCATCCTGTCAGTTACAATGTGAAAAATACCTATATATTGATCTATTTTTACATCAGAAGTTCTGAGATGTTATTTATTTGGAGAGGGGAGAGATTCCCCACACAGAACAATCAACTATACAGATGCTATTATGACATCAAAACACTGAATTTTCTCCAAAAACATTCCATTGTAAAATGAAGTTTTGTTCATTAGCATCGTATACCGTAAACAACCTGAAGGAAGTTAATGAGCCAACATTGAGTTTGTAACTCATCAGCAAGAAGTAAAAATAGGAAAACACTAAAAATAGATTAAACCCTACAATAACCTATAATACAGATACACAGAGGCTTTTAAAATAGGGGGGAGGTTCTTTGTTTCTTTTAGCTCAGAAAATAATTTCATCTGCCAATTATGTCACCTGTTCAAACAGAGAAAGCTGAATAAAACGTTTGAAGACTCATAAAATCTATTTCAGTGAGTCTACTTTAAAAAAAGATTTCCTTCCCTCTGCTCTGCTCCCATGAACACACATACCTCCCCCATCAAGCTCACCAGTGCACAAATTTAATTTAATACATACACATCTGGACAGCCCAGAACCACAGTCACATTTTAACCTCCGTTCAAAATCTTTTTACCTAAGTGACAATGACAATATCCAAGTGCCGCTATTAAACAAAAACATCAAAACTACGATAATCCAAATGTCAGTAACAGTCTTATAAATGTGAATGAATGTATTTTTGTTTTTGTGAAAACCCTGAGAAAAAAATTTAAAAATATATTTCACCTTATCAAATACATTTTTTAAAAAAGTTAGCTTCAAAGTTCTGTAATTTCACCCTGAAGATAATTTATTCCCCCAATTTATTAATTAAGTCAACATGCTGGTTTATACCAGTTTTTGAATGAACACTTTTGCTGATATATTCCATGTTACAGCAGCTATTCATTATCAAGACTCAAACCAAACCAATTTAAGTTTTCTGAACGTCTATTTTGGTCGTACTGACTTGCCTAGAAAAGAGCAATAGCATAGAAGAAAATATAATTAAAGAAAATTTGAACACAGATGTTTCTCCCCAAAATTTTCACTACTTTCATTATAAATAACATTGCAACTCTCCAGAAATTAATTCATCTACTGGTTAAAAGCTTCTGTATTTATTACATGACACATCACTATAATCTAGCAACATTGTAAAGAAAAGTCCTAAACATCCATATATAAACATATATATGAAAAAGCCAACTTAGCTTTATACAAAACCATATCACAGATGGCCATAAATCTTCCATTAATTTCTAAATTCTCACAAAGCACATCTTCCTACATCTGCTTCTACCTCCAGCATTCAGCAATGTTTGCTTCATCCAGAAGTCATTATCCTACTCTCCTCCAGTAAAGCCATTCATTCATCTTTTGTTCTAAAGTTATGATTAATTTTTTGTACATCATTTTAGTTAATAGGAAAATGGTAAAAAATCTTCATACCTCATTATCCCTCAATCTTATGTTATTCACAGGCAGAAATTAGAAAGCAATATTTCAAGCATCAAAACCTTTCAAATATGTTTATGCAAATGCATTCAGAAAGATCCAGAAGTTCAGAAAAATAAACTTAATGAATCCCAAACGGATGAAATTTTTTTTCTAGAGAAAAGAAACAAGACACCACAGATTTTTTTTCTAAGCCCTGTAACTATACACAATATTCTTTATAAAAGTTATACAACCACTGTAATTACACAGTTCACATGGTTAAAGTTTTAACTTGGATGCCTGTAGGTAGGACTGCAACACTAACATTTACTGTGTGACTTTTTTGGCAGTTCCTTTTGTTTCAAAAATATTTAAAAGATGAGACATACACTTGTGTTACTAAGATTCTTGTATTTTTCATGTTGTCTCCCCAACACCTCTTTTTAGCCTTTGCTCAAGAAAGTACTCAAGCCATACACTACACCATTTTTCTCATTTCACATGGTCCGACACACACTCAAGTACTTCCCTGACAGACTGTGTGCACAGGTATTTTTCTAACAAAAGCCTGTATTTGCCTTACATACTCTAAGTCTTCATTTCCACTCATCCACCTAAAATCCCATCTCCTGTATGGAGGTAACATGCTTACAGAGTAGTGGGGTTGTCTTGTGAGAAACGCAATCTCCCCTGCCTTCTCTGCTAAGAAAACATGAGAAGAACTCATGTGCTATATACATAGCTTCTTATTTTTTGCAAAAAACCCAGTGTGCAGTTTTCCACCAAGAAGCACGGTACACTTGTTAAAACCACAGTGAGATTCCAAATTTCACAAGATTCACAGAATTCTTAAATAGAAAACTGAAAGTAATTGCTTTTTTAATTGAGACATTTTATGAGTATCTCAAAAAATCAGTTTAGTTTGTCCTCAATAAAAAAGTGGCTATTTAAAAAGGAACTTCTGCTTAGCATAGCCTTAAATCTTTAACTAATGCAGGCTTTTTGATGAACTTCCAAATACGGGATACATTGCTTTTGGGTTATCAACAATGTCAAAGGAAAAAAACCTTAAGTCTAAATATACCTTAAAATCCTTGATTTATACTGTAATCTGATCCACAGACACTTTTACAATGCCAGAGACCCCACTGGTTTCTGCACAATATAGCTTAAGCTCTGCCTTTGAGAATAAAACTGAAAATCTGGGAATCTGCAGTTTCGTTAAGGTCAAGGGAAAACCAGACCCATTAAGGACTTTTGCTGTCTCAGAAACTTTGTTTTCCTCAAAAACAAAGCAAACAAAATTAGAAAGGAAACATGGGCTTTCACACTCACCAATGGGCTTTCACACTCATCACCAGGAGTAATCACAGTATTTTCTAATGAAAATGCTGAACATAATTTCTGGAGATTAATAACGTCTGTAGTCAAGAAAAGGCTACACAGACTAAGTTCTTTTTGGAGAAAAAACACTAAATGCTTCCAAAATAATATAAAAAGTACAATTACAAAGAATTTCTGCAGAGGAGTGGTGTGTATGACTTGGTGTTGTTTAAAATACTAAATACATATCTTACCTTTCCCTATGCAAAACCCCTAACACGGTAATCACACAATTAATAGTTATTTGCAGGCATTTCTGTCATTACTTGGCTTCTAGGGAAGTTGCTTCAGGGGGGGTTTTGAGGGTTTTTTCCCCTCCAGGGTATCACAAAAATGATTTTTTTCTCCCTGCTGCCTTTCCATTCTCCTTGTAACTTCTGATGCTGGGAGACTAATCCAAGTACTTTTCAACTGAAATGCTGATTGAAATTCCCTAAAATAATTTTCAGGGTAAGGTACAAAAATTTTTATCAGCCAGATTTTTGAACTCATACTTTGCAAGCTGTGAACACAGACCTTTGTTTTCACGTTCAGCACAAAAGATGAAACATGAATCTGACATGACTGTGCCGTGCTTGTGCTGTGTCATCATCCCTCATCCTCCAAGCACCTTTACAAACAAGATTCCCTCCATTACCAAACACCATATTTCTCCCCTGGGAAAAGTAATTTGAAAGACAATGTTGCACAGCCCAGATTTACAGAATGTAGGTGGTCCAAGACAGAAGGTCAAAGTTAAGCTGAAGAGCTAACATCTGACTTGTGCTAAAAGATACTAATTCAGCTGTTTTCGGATTTTGAACGTTCAGCTGGCTTTTAAGAACGGCAGTAGGTTCCACTGTCTGAAAAACTGACATAGAAAATAAATTCACTGTAACACGTACAGTCTTCTGAGTACTATTTTCCAGGCCATGACTGTAAAATGTAGTACTTGTGACTTCTCCAGCAGAAGGTTTTCTTTGCCTGTTTGCATAAATAAATAGTGACCTACAGGCATTCAAAATACATGCAGGTAGTGTCTGTATGTGTTTCACAGGCTTTTGTCCTGGTGTACAAAACTCTAACTGTATAGTATTTCATGGATATTTTCCATAGTTGTCAGAATCTGTGTTTTTAAGAACGCCTCATATTCAGTCTTCTGTCACCATCCTATCAAGATAAATACTTTTTTCTTTTCATTCCTGGTTGGTTTCATTTCTTTTTAAAGTGAAGTTGGAAAGCCGAACAGCGCAGAATAGAACTAAAATAACTCAAAACTGATGTTTAGTTTCAAGTACAGTGATTAAAACTTACTGAATTTACAGCTAAACATACCACTACATTGAAAGAAATGGATTAAGTATGGTTTAATGTATCTGAAAGTTTTGATTAATAAAAGAGGTCAGTGGCCTCTGCCTTTCTAGTCAACCTACTTATTACTTATTTTGCTTTAGTCCAGCTTCTCTGGGAAGAGCAGCATAACAAAGTATGGACTGTATCAGTGGATACAGTTTTTTTCTAATAGGACCTCAGGAAAACAGTTGGGGAATTACAGATTTTAATGTCTTTATTGTCCGGTTTTGCCTCAAATGCTTGCAACAGCTAGCATAAAACCCTTGCTCATATTCACAAGAAGTCCTACAATTTAAATTTTTTTTTTACTGTTCATGACTTAGAACTTTTCTTGCTTTTTTTATTAATTAATTTGGAATTTCATTAACCTAGACTGCTACTCGACTCTAAAATATGAAGAAGCAATTATAGCATTAAAAAAACCCCCCAACTATCAAGTCTGTAAAAATATTTTCATTTATTGAATGATGACCATAAAACCACAAGACAACTTTACATTTTTTTTAAAACCAGCATAAGATTGATGGATAACAAGCTTTTAATTAAATTGTTTCACCTCTGACACATCCTAAAAAATTGTTTTCCATAAAGAAAACTGCCCTTACCATTACAACTTAATTTTCACTGAGATAAGTCCAACCAGTATAATGAAAATAACTGCATCTGTTTTAAATGATGTTGCAACAGAAATCCCATCTAAGCAAAAACACTGTTGTCCAAGGAGTGGGCATAGACCACAAGAACTGTAAACTAACCTATCCATAGGAAAGAAATCAGCAACAAGACATGCTTCTTGCTGCTTCTTGCTGGGTCAGTGCAAGCTGTGATAAGATACTATAAAAATAGAGAAGAATTATAGAGTGTTCCTTCTTCAGGTAAGCAAAATGTAAAGGAAGAAAACAGACCTGTTTTTCTAAGCCACAGGTTTGTTTATTTACAGTCCTTTAACTGTTCTGACAACTTTATCATAAGCAAAACCAAATTATCAAACGCAAAAACAAAACAAAGTTTATAGCAATGAAACTCAGAGAAATCACTAAAGCAGAAAAGAGACTGTTTACTTGTTATAAGAACGATCAGAAAACCTGGAAAACTGAAGTGAGGTTATGATTTTAGGTACATTTTACATAATGAATATTTGGAGTTTAGATTTAATCTGATGTCCTGTCAAAGCTAGGATGGCTTAATATTTTACTGGCTTTTGACTCAGAGCTTTTGAGTCTATGGCTAGAAGCTGCTAACCTGCAATGAGCGAGGAAATTGCAGAAGGAAGACTATTTTAAAAAAACCAGTAAAACCGGACAGAATGTGAAACTCTCTTTTGGAAACAAGATCATCCCAGATTTCAGGCAGCTACCCCTTGCTAAGAGATAATTTTCAGGTTCCTGATTAGGATACTGAAGAGGCAAGGAGGAAAGATGTTTGGTCACCCAGCTCATCAACACTTCTGGACTGCAAGACAGTCCAAAGGAGGCAGAAATGTAGAACTGGGTAGGAAGTTAAAAAACCAATAAAAATTAAGTCCCAGAGAAGTGTAATACTTCCAGAAAGATATGAATGAAAGCAACCATCCCTCAACCAGCATGTTATTTCAATTCCTTCCACATTCCTTACCCTGTTATTTTCTTATTGCACTTGCCTAGGTATCCAGTCATTTTGGGGAGCTGTATCTGAAACTTGACGGCACAAGTAAATGCAAAGTTTATATAAAAAAAAAAAAAAAAAGCCCTCCAAGAAACCACCCTTTCCACAAGTCCTGCAGGTAGC
>VZTH01001277.1:233562-248149 GCA_013397815.1 Aleadryas rufinucha
ACCGAGGCGGGCGGGGGAGGCCGCTCCCAGCAGCCGCTGTGTCCCGTGCCACGCCCCGCTTCAAGCTCCGCCCCCTGAGGCTCCGCCCCCTCCCGGAGGCCCCGCCTTTTCCCTCCTTCTCCCAGCTCTGTTTCCCTCCCTCCTTCCCGACGTAAAGCAGGAGGTTTTAAATGCGTCGGGAGAACCGGGAATTGGTCCGCCTGTGGATGAGGAGCAAGGGGAAAAAACCCCATAATTATAACAGGGTTGACTATGGACAACAACAACAGGACCCGAGGGAACGGCCTGAAGTTGTGCCAGGGGAGGTTTAAGTTGGGTATTAGGAAAAAAGTTTTTCACCCGGCGAGTAGTTGGGCACTGGAACAGGCTGCCCTGGGAAGTGGTCACAGCACCAAGGCTGACAGAGCTCAAGAAGCGTCTGGACAATGCTCTCAGGCACAGGGTGCGACTCTTGGGGCTGGCCTGTGCAGGGCCAGGAGATGGACTCGATGATCCTGATGGGTCCTTTCCAACNGGGAGCTGTATCTGAAAACTTGCTGGCAAAAGAAAATGAAAATTTAAAAAAAAAAAAAAAAAAAAAGCCCTGCAAGCAACCACCCTTTCAGCAAGTCCTGCAGGTAGCCAGCTTTGATTCACCTCTCTACCCTGCTTATTTCCTCCATCCCCCACCCAGCACACCCACACTTCATTGAGCCGAACGACTCCATCATTTCACACGGGTCGGACGGGATGATGTCAGCAGTTTTTGCCAACCTAATCGACTCAGGGACTTCGCATAGCTCTGGTCCAGCCCGTGCAGCCCAGCGGGCCCCGGAGCCCCCGCAGGCCCCTGTCAGACATGTGAGACAGAGGCAAAGGCCACGGAGCTGCTCCTGCCGGGCCCTGGCTCGCAGGGACGGCGCCACCAGCACTGGGAAGGGCTCCCCGGCCCGGGCCCGACCTCGCACGGGACCGTCACCCAGCAGGACACCGTGTGCCCCCGGGGGAAGTCGCAGGTGCCAGGAACCCCCCCGCTGCCGGCAGTGGCCCTGGCAGGGGGCTGGGGAGGAGGAAGAGCTGCTGCAGCCGGGAAGTCACCGGGGGGGAGACAGCCGGAACCCAGCGACGCCCCCTGCGCCCCGAGAGCCATCGCCGACAGCTCCGTCCCCACGGGGCCGGGGCGGGGACGCGACGCTCGACCCCGCCCGGGGAGCGGAAGGCGGGGGGAGGCCGAAGGGAGGGGGACGGCCTCCGCCCCGGGAAGGCGGGAGGGGGGGNAAGTTTTTCACCCGGCGAGTAGTTGGGCACTGGAACAGGCTGCCCTGGGAAGTGGTCACAGCACCAAGGCTGACAGAGCTCAAGAAGCGTCTGGACAATGCTCTCAGGCACAGGGTGCGACTCTTGGGGCTGGCCTGTGCAGGGCCAGGAGATGGACTCGATGATCCTGATGGGTCCTTTCCAACTCAGCAGATTCTGTGATTCTGTGAAGAACAGTAATAAATGGTAATAAACCCACTCCCAAACACTGTCCCTACGGGCAGAAACTCACCCAGCGGTGGTGTGAAGATCCCCAGCCTGGGGTGTGAGGGAGGCTGCCCAAGGAGGTCACAGAGTCCCTCTCTGGAGACATTCCAAACTCACCTGGACGTGTTCCTGTGTCACCTGCTCCAGGCTGGAGTGGACAATCTCCAGAGGTCTCCTCCAACCCCAACCATTCTGTGATTCTGTGAGGGGAGGTGCAGAAGGAAGGGTGGTGGACAAAAGCCCAAGCACAAATACTCGAGCAGTGCTATCAGCCCTGAATAACACAAGTCCATCCTCCTTTTGCAATAAACCAGTAAAAATGTTTTTTACCAAACCTGTTGTCTGTTTGGGGGGACACTGAACACTGGTTCTTTTCTTTATGGAAAGAGACAGGAGATCTCCTTTTTCACTTTTTGCTGGTATTGTTCAATATTTGGTTGCAAAAGCCAAATTCAGACAAAATCTTACTGGGAAGGAGAGGAAAAGCAATGAGAGAAAAAAACAGAGAAGGAAGAATCCATTCCTCAGTTTTGCCAACCCAGCCTTAAAAGCAGGACACTAATGGGAAAACAAATTACCTTCCATAAAACCTTAAAGCACCATACAAAGCATTATGGCCAAACCCCACAATTTTCCTCACTTCTTTTTCATAGGTTAAAGCTGCTCAGGTTAAATTAATAGACTGGAATATGTCATCACATGTATAAGCAATACTTTTCTGACTCTTTCCTCTTCTCTGTGAAACATTACACAGTATCTTTCTGGGGAAAAACAAAAGCAGACGGTACCTATCTTTGCTATAATTATTTCCAAAGTTGTAACTAGTAACTCTGTAGTTTTCTGCTGAGGTCCAGAAAATGGAGAAAATGGACTCCTTGATTCTCCAAGAAAAGTAAAGTTGGCATCAGATTAAAAAAAAGGGCAACTACTTGCCACCCATTTCAAGATTATATTTTTCCTCCATGACAGCTTGTTTGAATTTTCTCATTGGATGCCTGTCATCAGATGTGCCAAATAAAACTGCTCTTTGAGAGGTTTGGTGGATGCAGAAGACCCCACCTAGCACACTTCATACCTGGGTCCCAGCCCAGTGCCCTCTGAGAGTGGATACCTGTGCCCAGAAAGCCTATTGACTTTTGTGGGAGTCTATAAAGGGAACTGTCTCTCCAAAAGGTTTCATAATAAACCACCACGAATTTAGATTTCATTCAAGTGACAAATTTCAGCGCCAAACTGAAGTTTGGTTGCAGATTTGATTGCATATTCATCTCTGTTGTAAGTGAAAAGACCCTAAATAGGTGAACCATTAAGAAGAGGGAATCTGAAATTGAAAAGAGTCAACCTCCCCAGTGTTAACCCCCGCCCCCCGAGCGAGGACAAGCTGACAGATCTTTTACTTGTGAAAATGTCACCTAGCCTTGGGAGATTTTAAGCTGCTATTTCTAAAAGGCTGCTGAGCAGTGGTTTTGTGCATATCGTGGTCCTTGGAAGTTTGTCAGAACAGCACAACCAGGCTAAACTCCGCAGGAACAGAAGCCTTATAAAAGGCATATGTAGTTTCTTCACAGGCATCCACGCAGGCAAATCCTCCTATTTCTACAAGCAGCATCTAGGAATCTTATGATCTATAGGGGCCCTGGATAATACTGTCAATGAACAACTTCCTGTGTGGTGCACTTTGTTGAATCTGCTGTGGGTGGTTTCCCCAGCTGATGTTTAGTGACCATCACCTACCCCTTCAGTGACTCCAGAACAAAGCTGGCAGTGACTGACTGCAGATGTGACCCTCTGGAGAAAAGAAACACACCCCACATATCTCTTTAGAACAAAAGGAAGAAAACTAGTGCAGTTAAAATATATATATATATCTGTCACATATATATAATTTATGATATATATACCATAATATATAGTATATATTTGCTGTCATATATAATGCTGCTAATATAAATATATTACTCTATGGGACTCCAGATGCTGTTAAAGAGATTAATCTATGCAGTTAAAACTGAGGAAAGAAGTGACAATTTGTAATGTAATGACCTGGTAAATAATAAGTGTTATACCTCATAGAGGTCACAAGAATAATTGCTCATTCATGCCTTTTTCTAATCCATTTATGCAGATTTGACAGTGATCTGTAAACATTACATCTCTCTACAAAGTTGGGTAAACAGATTTGAAAGCCAGAGAGATTATTATGATCATCTTGTCTAACCTGAATATTGAAAGCTGTAGAATTTCCTCCAGCCATTCCCACACCAAGGTCTTTCTGTAGTTGTTTTTTAAAAAGACATCTTCATTTTATTTCAAAGAATAAAATTTATTGTTTATTTATTTTGGAGAAATGGCAAATCCATCATTGCACTTTTGAAGATTTCTCAGTAGTTGCCCTAACACCTACCACACTACCTTAATGTGTAAAAAAACACTGATAGAAATATAAATGTTGTTTGAAAAGGTGAATTCATCTAGCTGCAGCATCTGTCCATTGCAAGCCTGCTTTTTGTTAACTGAAATGTCTTCCTTTTGAAGATGTTTGTGAAATGCAGCAGATTTACTCCTTCACCTTCTCTTGACAAACTGCATGGATTAACTTTGATTCTGCACTGTATAAGTGCCTTTCCAGAACTGAGTGCCTTCAAGCTTACAGTTATTGCCTAAATTTTTTTGACATGTAGACATCCAAACCAGACCTCTTCCTACTTCTGTTTAAATTTGTGAGGTGAATATTATAACCAGAGAAATCTGAGGAACAGAAAAAAGCTAAGAAGCATAAGGTTGAAAATGACCTTAAGAAATCACCCTTTCTAGTCCTTTTCCTTGCCCCAAGACAGGATCAACTACTCTTTTGTTGTAACATAACTGTTTTTTCAATCTTGTTCTTAAAGGCTTCCCAGTATGGTGCTTTTGCCATCTCCTCAGGCAATCTTTCACAGTGTTTCTCTACCCTTATCACTAGAGGTCTTTTTTTCTCATGTATGCTCTTAATATATCCCCTACTGCAATTTCAGTCCATTAGTGAAAGGTCTGTCTTTGCTGGCCTGGAGAACAGACTCTTTGCGTCCTCCCTGTAGCAGTCTTTTCCATATTTAAAGGCCCTGTATCTTCTTTTCCTCATTATTCCAAACAGTCCCATTAATATCCTGATATTTAATGTTTTCTGAACTGGTAATCAAGCTTGAGCTACCCTGCACTCTTCTGCAGACACCCAATGTCATTCTGGAAACACAATTCCCCAAGCCAAGCATGATTCAAGTGAAAAACTTTTGAGAAAAAAACCCCAAAACATTAAAATTTAAGCTGTACCATGGGGTAGCAGAGCAAAATCATTGCTTTGCCAATTTTGCAGGCTGTTTTCCTGTTTCTACCCCATTTGTATGGCATTTTCCTTTTTACAACAGCATAACAGTGGTGACTCATGCTTAGCCTGTGATTTACTCTACATTTTTTCTAGGCAACTGTAATCCTGTTTACTTTTCCGCTTCCTGTATCTGGGGAACTGATGATGCTATGTCTATTGCACCTATTGAATACCATCTTTTGTGTTTTTCTTAAGAAAAACCCCATCACCAGTTTGACAAATTCCCTCTGAATTCTTATTCTGTTCTCTAACACTCTTTTACCTGCTCTCTTCTTCATGTCCTCCTCAAATGTATCAAGCTTAGTCTCTACTCTGTTCTTTGGATATTTTACAAGGAGTATCAGATACAGGATAGACCCTTGAGAAACCTCTTTCAATACATCTCTCCTTTTGATAATGGCCCAATGTGACTAACTCTTTCTCAGCCCTGCCTTTTCTGACACCATGGGATTTTCAATCTCGACCATATTGTCTTTGCTTATTCACAAGAATCATTGTCAAAAGCTTTATAAAATGAAGATACATGACCTTTTAATACTTCTCTCCTTTGTATAATGCCTATTACCTTATTGTAGAATGAGGTCTTATTGGTTTAATAGGATTTGTTCTTGACAAATCCATGTTCATGATTATTTGTCTGTCTTGGAATGCGTACAGACGGTTTGCTTCATAAGTTCCACAAATTGAATCTACCTGATCTATAACTCACCAGCTCCTATTTTTCTATGTGTATGTAATCTTAAGCCTGTTTGAAATTAAAAGGGCTGCTTCCATGACCATGTTGTGTCTTCTGAACTGGAGATCAGTAACCTGCCAAAGCCATGGCAGTAGAACCAGGAGCAGAGCCAAGAAGCACAAAGCATCCTTGCCTGCTCTAATAAATCTATAATCACTGCGCAAGCTTTCTTCTTCTCATTGGTTCCACTTCCCTTTATTTTCTTGATCCATCAGTGGAACATCCCTGTAGATGTTGGTTTCCAGCAGTTGCCATAGATTTTATGAAAGATTCATACAGATGTTTCAATTTCCAAGCAGATTTCCTGCATTATATTTTGCTCCCAAGACCAGCTGCTTTCTGCTTCCGCCTAAATTGAAAATCACCAGGATCTGTGTTGTCAAACCAACATCCAGGAACTGATCTATTTAAATCTTATGGCTCTATTTCTTTTTTTAATGCATAGGTACAGAAATAAATTCTTCGACCTTGGCAACATTTTGACTAGTATCTGTAAGCTTAAGCCAGAAAGTTTCATTATGAAGTGAAATATATTTATTTTCACTGAAAGGCAAGAAAGAAAGAAACAACTTACTGATCAGTGTTTTCTCCCAGATGATTTCTGGTATGCTTCAAGAGAAACAACATATAAATTAATGCACACGATATTTTGAGTTTTCTTCCAGAACACGTACAGTCACTTTTTCCACATCAAACAAAAAATATAGTCTTTGCACTTTCAACCATTTCCAACAGTACACAAAATTCTCTCACTCTTTTACTTTCTTGGCTAACACCACCCTAATTCTTCCCTTTCAAGACTTATCCAAGGAATCTGTGCACTACTGACCCAGAGGCATTGTTTCTCTAAACAGCACCAATGAAACAAATTACTAAATTACTTTGTGCAGCTAAAAATACTGAATGCTATATACCACAGCTCTGTCAAGGGTGTCACTAGTAAGTTGCATCAGTTTAAATACTTCTTGGGACCAACCTTTCTGTACTGTGTGTATTTTAAAACAATAGACGGAGAGAAGTTGAAATCTAAACCAACTTAAAATTTTGCCATGTTTCTTTCTCAAAGGAAAAAAAAATCCTACTTCAAAGGCTATTTGACAGGTTTTGTCTCTCAAATTCCAGGTGAAATTCTGTTTCTCTTTTCCAGAAGAACAAACTCTGGCACAACTGCTTCAATTTCCATACTTTTGGGGATAAGCAGGGGAAAGCTATTCATCAGATATTTTTTCAGACTTCTGAAATTATGTTGAGTGAGGGCAGAGACCAGACCTCCTGTTCTGAATTGAACTGTACCCATGAGACTGTTTATTGCTGCCTGAGTACCCCAGTTCCCCTCCACTGGAAGGGATCATATCTCTGCCCCAGTAGCAGCCAACTCTTCCTAATGCGTCCTAATGAAAATCAACTGGAGTAACAAAGAACTGTTATTTAATTATCAGTTGGGCTCATTTTGATGTAACCAAGTTGTTTCCCTCACTTGCCCCATTCAGTAACTCTGCAAAACTGTATTTATTTTAAAGGAAAAGATACAGGAATTCTTGTGTTTAATATTACAAGTAAAGATTCCATCTCTTACTAAATACTTTCTTGTTTGCTTTTTTTTTCTTTCTTCATAATTTTCTCTATCTGTCTCTTCTTCTTTCCTCTTTTCTTTCTTCCAACTGCCTGATCTTTGAGTCTCCTAGGGTGAAAAAGAAAAGGAAAATTACAAAATAGGGCTCAGAAAAAGGGGATGAGAATGGTAAAAGGCTTATAGATAAACTATGCAATCTAGGCCAAGTATAATTGGTTTTTCAAAACTTGACTTTTAGATAATTTACATTAAAATTAGTATCACAACTATGCTGTTAGAAAGAGGTTGTATTTTACATCAATTAGATATAATTATGAAGTTCCTTTTAGAGACAAAAAATATTTTAGTATTTAGACAAACAATTAACATTAAAATGTGAATCTTGATCTGTGCCTTAAATGTATGATCAAAGGTACTAGATCAGACAGCTTCATCTGAATCCTGTTAAACACAGGACGATATTTGATTTTAATGAACCACAGTTCTAGTCTTTAGTGTTTCTTAGTCACATTTATTCTTAGACACAGAAGTCTTAAGAGATGTTTGGCCTTGACTTCAGATCTTCAGCAATTTCCACAGAAATTTCTGAGAAGAATGTTAGCCAGTGTTTTAAAACACAGAGGCCTAAATTTAGACTGTTAAATCTGTATTTAGCCCTGCAATGTGCTGAGCTCTTGGGCTGTGATCCAAGAAAGCACTTACGAGTTCCCATTAACTTGAAAACACTTTCAGGTCTATTATTCACTTTACCAAAAGTACTGAACTCAAATACTTAAAATTATGCATGCACATTAAGTAGCCTGTTGGACTTAGCCTTATACACTCCCCAGTTCAGTTCAGCTCATACCTGAGACCCTGACTCACTTTATCCTTTGAGACACACATTTTAAAATATGGTCAATATCTGAATGCATTTATAATTAATGTTCTGTCCTGTTTCTACATTACTATTATGTAATAACAATAATAATAATAATAACAACAACAACAATAATAATGATTATAATAATAATTGTGTTTTGTATGCCCAAATCCTGCTTGTGGGAAATAATTTAACCACTTCTGAAAGCCTGATAAAAGTTGCACCGCAGTGGTTAAGAGTCAGTTTTCCATATCTGGGAAGGACAGGATGATGAATAAGAGACACTATAGCAAAGGCATTAAGAAGAACTGTAACACTGAAGACAATGAAATATTAGTATAGATTGTTTAGAGAATCCATCAAACCTTGTTCATTGGAAGCCTTTAAGAAGTGGCTAAAGCACCTCCAGGAACAATGCTATTCCTGGAGCTATAGTCAGTCTTTCCTTAAGAGGCGGGATGTACTAGGCACATTCATGAGGTGCCTTACAGCTCTGTGCAACCTTTAAGTTTCAACATCAGGCTTGTGTTTACTCTTGCTATGTGCTGGCTAGCCTTCTACACTGATGTCCTTACATTTGCCCACTTAGGACCTGTGTCATGATTCAGTTATGAGCAAACAGCAGGATTAAACAATTTTTTTTTTTAATTGTGTATTTCTAGCCACAGGAAAAAAAGATGACATGCGAAAACTGGCTAATTTCCATTTCACTTTTCCATTTCCCAAAGCTATCAGCTGCAGTGAAAGACAATATCAGTCGTGGTCTGGCAGAAATTCTGGTCTTTTCTTTAAAGGAGTTTGCAGAAAAAAAATACAAAATCAGAATTAGAGGATTCAGTAGTGGTCATTGTGAATGTGACAATGCTAGTTATTGTGCAGCATTTTAAGAGATCCAACTTGCAGCTAAAATATCTGCTCTCTCCTCCAGAGCATAACCACCAAAACCCAACAGTCATTGGTTCTGTCTCCACCAGCAGTAAAGGAAAAAGCCCGGAGGAAGGATCTTCTAGGACACATTATGATCCAGGGATTATACAACAAGAATTTTCTCTGTGTGCAGCAAACCCACTTCTAAAAGTGCCCCATGTGCCCACCACAAGATTCCTCCTGTTCTGTGCTGTGTCTCAGTTGTGCCGAATGCCAAGCTGATGGTGTGACTGTATCCTCAACAAGATAGAGAAACCCTTATGGAGGAGAGACAGGGCTGGAGGAGCACTGTCTTCTTCCATTTCAACCCATCTTTCCCAATCGATTCCTGCTCTCATTTACAAGGCAAAATTATTCAGCTGTAAATAGAAAAGCGAAGAGCTCAATCACTCACTTGTGTTACCCTTCACAGAATCATGGAATGATTAGGGTTGGAAGGGACCTTAAATATCACCTCGTTTCAACTCTCCTGCCAAGGCCAGGGACATCTTCAACTAGACCAGGCTGCACAGAGCCCCATCCAATCTGGCCTTGAGCACTTCCAGGGATGGGGCATCCACAGCTTCCCTGGGCAACCTGTTCCAGTGCCTCACCACTCCCACCATAAAGAATTTTTTCCTAGTATCTAATCTAGACCTTTTAATTTGAACCCATTCCCTGTTGTCCTGTCACTACATGCTCTTGTAAAGAGTGTTGCCACATCTTTCCTGTAAATTCTCTTCAAGTACTGGAAGACTGCAATTAGGTCGCCCTGAAGCCATCTTTTTTCCAGGCAGAACAATCCCAATTCTCTCAGCCCTTCACCTCAGGGAATTTGTAATATCCAGATGAACCAGAACTCACTGTTAATTGTAATGAGGCACAATATGCACATGTGAGATACACTTTGATCGATTGCTACACAACCCTTAGCTTGGGGCACTTTTTAACTGCCAAAATCAACTTTCTTGCTGGGAAATTCATCATGAGGGAGTTTGGAAATAGGATTCAGAATAGGCTGAAAAGGTCCAGTTAAAATCTGAACTTTCCCAGTGGGGTGATCTTGACTTTTCAAAGAAAGAAATGGAAATATGGATGAATGCTTGGGCTGACATTTTGATTTGAGATTGCTTCTGTTAAAAAATCAAAAACCCACAAAATTCCCAACAAGAACAACAAAACAAACTACAAAACCCCAAAATAAATCCCCACAATAAAACCTCACAACAAACCAACCAAACAAAAAACTCCACCTCGCTTATTTTGTTACTTCATTAAATTAAAAGAAATGCTTGGTGGTTGGCTAAAAAGTCTCCAAATGTCAGAGTTATAGATAAAACCCCAAAAGGCATACTGAAAACTCAGAAATAGGGGAGATATCGTGTTTTTTTCGATGTCACGAAATTTCATCAAATTTCTTTTCCTTTCAGAATGCAGTTTTATCTCCATTCTGAAACATCTATAAATTCAAATAGTCGGTTAATCCTAAAGATGTGTGCCTGTAGGTAAAAACAGACTCCATCTTCAGTTCACTCTTCCTCCAAATAATTTCTGAGATACAGATCAGCACCTTAATTGCATATTTATTGTTAAACATTTCCTTATGCCTGAATTCTGGGAACAAAACATAATTCCCAAAAGACTTCAGTAGTTGCACTTAGTGTATTAAGTAAAAAATGAACAGGATTGTGCCAACCTTTAGTTTTTGCACACACAATAAAAAAATCACCATAAAACAAAATAATTAGGCATGAAGAGAAAAGAATTATGTAGACTTGAAATTTTGTTAAGGGATTGGTGAATATTTTTAATCAGAACTTGAAATTTACAACAAGCACTCATGCCCAAGCACATGTATCTCCAAGCATGGAGGTAACAGTGGCATACTAACCCTGTCTGCTGTGGAATTACATTCCTGCAGAAATCCAGGGGGGCAAAGCACGACGCTAGTGCCAATGGCACATCCAGACATAGCTGGAATTCTCCTGGAGAGTGAAGGGGGGCTGTTTCTCTTTTCCCTCCACACACATTATGTAGCTATTGAACTCTGCAAGACTTGCAAAGAACACACTTTATATTATCTTTTCATTTCCATGGCATCTGTACATTTAAAGTTTCATGCCTCATTGTGTCTGCATGTGATCATCTAGTACATGCATTTAAATTGCTTCTCTTGCCTCTGATCTTGAGAGACAAAAGCAACATTGAATTCTTTTTCCATTATATATTTTTACAAAAGAACTACTGTAAAAATTAATCAAAGATATGCTGCTTTTTATTGTTATTTTTTTAATTTTGGGGGTTACTTTTCCTCATATTGCAGTGGTTTTGAAATTGAAACGTTGCACTGCTGAGAAAGTGCCATGAAAATATAACCCACTACATTCCAGGAAAATAAATAAGCAAGGCCACCCAAATTTTCAATTAGTGCTAGTGCAGTATGCAGGAAATGGCTGGAGAACCGTCAAAGGCAGCCTTAGGCTGGGTCGTGGATACGGAACAGTGACAGGAAGGTTTGAAGCAGGAATACAGGCTCAGTGTGAAGATGGCTCTTCTCCAAGGAAAACTGCATACTAATAGGTTAATACTGATTTCCTGAAACATACAGCCTGGGTATTACATGCTGGAATTTACATTCTGACAAAGGCAATTGCTGAGCCTCAAGACTTTGCTTTTTTGGTGATGAAATAACACTAGAAAGTTCAAACTGCATTATATATTTCATGTTTTAAGCTTATTAAACATTCAGAGTACAAACTGTGCACATATTTTTAAGCCACCTGAAATAGCAACAGCCTCACTAGTTTGGGAAACTAGTATGAGAAACATTACATTTCAACAGGTCAAGCTTGTTTGGAGTAATCCCAGCAAAAGATACTGACCAAGGTGGAGTGATGCCACTTTTAGAATAAATCTGCCTGGAATCCTGAAGTACTGCCCAATCAAGCAGATACACACGGTATCAGGAATCAAACACTTTTCCTTTAGCACAGCCTTTGTAGACAAAGTGGTATTTGGAAGGTATCTGAAGACTGAGTTGGACAAAGCACTTCAGAAAATAAAGAACTGAAAACCACAAATGAAGACACTACCTCTGTTTCTGCAAGTCAGGGGAAGGGCTTCCATTGATGACAGTAGATGCTGTGCCAGACATTCGTCCTGAAAGTAAGCATCTAAAACAAGAACAAAATTAATAAAGCAAAGAAACTTAACAAGAAAGACCAGTTCAGCTAAAGAATCCAGCCAACCTTTGCCTACGAGTGTCCTATTTCACTCTATCCAACTGATGTTGCGACTGTCAGCTGAGGGTGGCACTGCAGCATCACAGGAGACCCTCATCCCCTCAGCCAGACCCATGTACTACCTCCACTGTCTTTATAAGAGGGTGGCTGGCACAGGAGCACAAAAAACATGTGCAGCCACGAGTGGAAGTAGAGAAGAGATAATGAGTTTTTCACTGGAATCTGCAGGGCCTAGATTTTTCTGTTTATCCGTTTTAATATCAGCAGGTATGATATTTTTAATCGTGTACCGTAATACTATTGCAGGCACAATCCCATGTCACAGCAAGCAGCCAGTGGTGCCCAGCTGTGCTGCCCTGACCCCGGGCACCCACTTGAATCACAGGCTATGCCTCTAGTGGTTGATCATATTTATTTATGAGGTACACGCCATTTTCATTGTCTTTCACTGTACAGAAAACTGAAGGAAGCCATCCTGCAAGTCTTTTTAATAGTTCTAATTGCACTTAAGTCACTGGGAAATCTGCCCGGACACAGCCTGGAAAAACTGGGCTACAAAAAAAGACCCTAATTATTTGCAGTAGGAGGCAGAAACAATCCCTTTTCAGTCCCTGCCTCTCCCTTGGAAATGTTCTGTGGGATTGAATTTGCTGAAAACTACTTGGGGCCATTGACTGAAGCACTTTCTACTTCTTCTCAGGGAAGCTGTTTTAAATAAGCTGTATAAAAATTTTAGTCATCACATAATATTTTAAGTTCTGAGTACCATCCCTACCTTGGAACCCTTTTAGTTTAAAGTCAGTAATTGTGTCACTTGCCTCTGAAAGACAAATTAACACAGCAAGGGAGGAAGTGGAGGGAATTTGCGGAGTTTACATTTGTGTTCACACATAGTGGTACATTTTTTGGTCGTATGTGATAATTATTTAATCAAATGGAATTTGCCCTGTGGTGCTTTACGTGACACCGCTGCCAATCACCCCAAAGCAAATAAATCTTTCAGGTGGTGAAGGGAGCATTTACTCGCCTGTCTTCTGGAAAGCTGCATGCTGTGAATGCCGAATGGCACATCAAATACTGCTGGAGTGATCCGTGGGCAGCTGTGTGGAATAGGCACCAAGTCAGGGCAGCCTTTATGCATTTTGGGGAGTCTAGGCAACTTTTACAGAAACTTGGATATCTGTGTAAGGCTGGATATATTCTCAATAATTGTCCTGAACAAGATGCTCTGCTGAACTGAGGACACAGATTTTATGAAAAGGTACTTCTTCCCTATAGGAGAAAGCGCCTCATTTTTTTTCCTCATGATAAATGTTTATAAAGTTCCCCTCCACCAAGTTTCTTAACTGCTGAAGAATAACTATTTAAAGAATCACAACTGCTATAATCAAAACCACGTAAGATGCTACAAGAGTGTTCCCTTTCGTACGAAAAAACAAAGGAGCTTAAGCTTGCAGAAAACTTCATTTGCCTGGTTTGAAAACTGATACACTGTACAATACAGCCTGTTTTATCTTTGTGCAGTATTTTTATAACAATACCTTAAATGCCATTGGCTTAATTCTTACCATATTACTATAACAAATCTATGGAAGCTCTGCAGAAGACCAGTGGAGAGGAGGCTTGGGGGTCGCATCTGCAGGGTACTGAGGTCTTTAGCCTCTGTTTGGGGAAGTCCTGGGGATTAGACCCATGTTTGAGATTAAGGACATGCCTAAGTGCCTTGCTGGATGGGAACTTGCAGGACTGAGCCCTTTGCTGGCACTCAGGACAGAGACTTTCAACACTGAACAAATTCCTTGGGTGGAATAAGTTATTATTAATAAAAATAAATTTAAAAAAACCCAGAAAACCACATTTCCTAATTGTAATAGGTAAGTAACACCTGTAACATCCTGAGAAGAAGGGGGCCACCTGATGGAATCTACCAACTGATTTCAGAATTATAATTATATATGTGAAGTTGAACAACAAGACGTTAAGTCATTTGGGTACAAATCCTGGTTCCATGAACAAAATGGGATCATTGCCATTTTTGACACGGGGCCAGGATTTTGCACATCCCTTTTACATGACACAGGCTGATTTGGAGGCTTCTTCTGACTCTGAATTTGACTCTAATATTAAGTTAAATGGCAATTTCCTATGGCTAGTGACTAAATTATCCAATAATATCTACCTAATACAATCAAAATAAAAAAGGTGGAAGTCATGTTATTTTAATGCAACTGATTTGTTTCCTGAATTTTAATCAAATGAGACAGAAGGATCAAGTTAGTAATCCAAAAATTTACAGTAATTTAAAGGTATTTTGAACACAACCAAACGCCTTTGCCCAGGTAGAACTTTCTCAATTCTATGTCTTCATCCCTTTTTTTCCTTCCCCCAACAAGTACTGGGG